>CATIWR010070095.1:0-48107 GCA_949677035.1 Omphalea diandra
ACCATAGCCGTCATTGTAAGAACGACCCCTAGAGTTGCTACCATATGCAGGAGCAGGTGGTGGGTTGGAGGCTTTCTTTGGTTCAGCTTTCTTGATCTCCACCTACAACAAAGCAACTTAGTTAACCTAGGTTCTGCAGCAAGCAAACTATCATGAGCCCTTTCCTGAAATCTACACCTGTAATGATCTCCACTGGTATATCAGAAACATTTAAGGAAAAATAACTAAAAAATACTTTGATGAATCTATAAATTGAAGGAGGGAGAGAGAGGGAGGGGGGGAAAGGGGAGGGGGGGGAGAGTGGGGGTAGTTGCAATTGCATAATAATAAAACTTGAAGAGAAGATGAAACGCCACAAACAAAGATCCTTTTACATTCTTATCTCTTTGAGGCCATCTACATAAGCTCACCTGAGTACCAGCCATATCTATCATATTTCCCTTGGATAACATTTCATCTACAATTTCTTCACTGTCAAAAATTACAAATCCAAATCCTCTCGACCTACTGGTTTCATGATCACGTATGATCTGGTGCTCCACTACTTTCCCATATTTGGAGAAGAAATTCTTCAACTCATCTGATAGTATCAGGATGCACATCGACGAAAGTGTAAGTACACCACACAGCAATTAATTATTTCTCCTTTGACACACAATATTAACGCAGATTAGAATTCCTTACCTTCTGAGATTGATGATGGAATTCCACCAACAAATATCTTCTTAGTTTTGAAATCCTTTGATTGACCAGATCCTTTAGGAATTGTCCTCTTTATCTCGACCTGTTCCATTTTCACACATTATAACACACCTGACTACCTCATCAAAATTTAAGAACATGAATACCCATCGAATGTCTACACAACCTCAGGAGAATCTTAACATACTAAAATATTACATCATAAGAAAATCAGGGTACATATCTAATAGATTTATGATTCCTTTAAAAAAGCACAAACAACAAATAACTTTATAGCCACTTAATTGCTCATTTTCCTTAAGAATCGAACTGCTGCTTAAATCAAGATAAACTACACATAAGAGACAGTTAATCAGATGCTCCTTAAACTATTTATAGGAAACCATTTATCAGTGATCCTTCAGAAAACCTTTAGTTTAAGTTAATGTTGACATTTCAGTGCAAACACATGAACATAAACTTAAACCAGGCTTACATGAACTATAACTATCCTAAACAAAATCGAGCATAAACTGATAAATCAATAACACAAATTCACTCAAAAACAAATAAATAACGTCAAAACACAGTCCAATTATCAAAAAACGGTCCAATTATCAGAATAATTACCAACACTGTGAACTGTATTATAAAGGCAGAAGACTTAAACCTGTTTCCCATTGATGATATGGTTGTCTTCAATAACCTTGTCAACAACAGAGGGATCAGCATAAGTAATAAAACCAAAACCCCTCGGCTGACCTGTGTACCTATCCTTCATGATAACGGAATCGGTTATCTCCCCGTACTTCCCAAAATGCTTATTAAAAGTAGCTGCCATCAATCCATCCCAAACATAAGCCAAACAAGTTACCAGAAAATCCACAAAAGCATAAACACAGTCCCCAAAAAAACTTACCATATGTTGTATCTTTAGCCAATCCACCTATGAAAATCTTCCTGAGTTTCACAAAATAATACGACAATCAGCAAGTAATAAAACAATAACAAACCCACAACCGAATCGAAATAAGCAATTAACACAAAAAAATCCAAACTTTCAATTAATTATTAATTTCCCCACCAATTCATCATAAATCCGGCAAAATCTACTAACAAATAACTATATCTAGAGAGAGAAAGAAAGACTAACCCGGGGCTCGCGCCGTCGCCAGAATGGGGATTATCGAACTTGGATTTCGAGCCCATATCGATTAATTTCGGGTTCGGGATTTGAATTTGTCGAGCGATTGGACGATAAATTTTGGGGATAGAGAAAATTGGAGGAGAGAAAAAGAAGGTTAGGGTTTACAGGGGAACGCGTGCTGTAAATAGGATAGATTGAAATGGCGAGTTTGCCATTGGATGGATCTTTATAGAGACGGAAGCGCACGCCAACTTTGCGATGCGCCACGTTGGACATCATATTTGAAAAGGATTAATTACTCTAAACCATCAAGTTTGTTATATTTTACTGCATCATCGTTTATGTTTCAATATTATACAAACGTATTCCTCACATTTATTTTCATTACACCAAAAAGGCATTGTACATTAAAAATGTCATTTTTTCATTAATAAAAAAGAATTTTATCAAAAATAAGATTTATATTTTATTAAGTTAATTACTCTGGATGTCTTAGCATTTAACATATTTAACTAAATTGTCTTTTATTTTTTAAAAATATTATATTTATTTCGTTAAATTAAAAAATTTTTACGATATTTATATGAATTTGATGAAATGACTTTTAGTGTAACAAAGAAAAATATAATAGCTGATTTAATATAATATTAAAAAATGAGAGACGACTTACTTAAATATAATAAACGTAAGGGAGTTCATATTAATTAACCTATTTAATCCAATTTTTTTAATTTTGGCACATTTAGCTATTTTTACAAAATTTTTTATAATTATAGTCAAATTGAGATTTTGGTTAAAATTATATGACATGACCATGACGTATTGTTCATATAAAGTTGAATTTTAAAATTAATAGAACACATTGAATACGTCTATCTTAAAATTTAATTTACATAGACGACATGTTATGGGCATGTTAATTGATTTTGATCAAAATTTTAAATTGATCAAGATCATCAAATATTTTATAAAATTGACTAAATTTATCAAAATTAAAAGAATATAATATAATTATCAAAATATGCAAAAATTTAGATTTTATTTTATCAATAAGCCTTAAAAAATAAGGAGAAGTTTGAAAAATTGATTAACATGAAATTTTTTTGAGTTGTGCTACTTTTATTAATTTTTATGATAATTTGAGTGATTCAGATGTGATTAATATGATGTTTTAATAGATATTATAGAATATTTGGTTGTTTCACTAGTGTGATGTTGATTATGAAACGAGATTATTTTTTATGTAAATGGAGTTAATTAATTCTCTTTTTAATATTTTTTTAATATTTTATATAATAAAATAAAATTTTAAAAAATATAATTTTAAATTGAAGAAGAAGATTGAGATTGTTGTTGATTAAAAATCACAACTGTGTTAATGAACTATCATTGATCATATTTAAGGCATATTAAATTTTATACTTAGTGCTCCTTTCATTTGATATTATCTGTTTTTTTTTGGTTTTGCACAAAATTAAAAAAATTATTAATTAGACTACATTTTAAGGAACAAATAACTATACTATCCTTTTTTTATATAGAAATTAGACTACATTTTAAGGAACAAATAACTATATTATCCTTTTTTTTATAGAAATACTTAACTTAAATGTAATAATTATACTTAATAAGGAAAAAATAAAATTTTAAAAATAATAATTAAAGTTTTATTGGTATTCTAAAGTGACAAGTATTATGAAATAAAAACAATTTTCGAAAATGATACTTGATATGAAATAGATGGAGTCATTTCTATTGTAACAACTAAAAAATATATATAATTAGTGACTTTACCTTAAACAAATCTGCTTATATTTCTTAGAGAATATATAGAAAAAGAACATGCCATTACAAGAGTAATAGAAACATTAATAAATGTCAATCAATCAATATATATATAATTCTACTTTTAAAAACTGTATTGTATAATTTGTTATTATATATCAAGTAAGTATTCGATTTTATTATTATATCATTTTCTAAAACTCTAATTAATTATTAATTACAATTAAAATTAAAATAATAATTTGAATAAAATATATATTATATATTATAAAATAATTTTTTTAAATAGATAAAAATTATTTTATAGACAATTAATATATAAAATTTTAATATAATATAAATTTTATAATAAAATTTATAATCACAATATGTGCAATATTTGAATCGACAACTAATTTATTTTGTTCCTGTGGTGATTAGTAGGTGTGAAAATATAATTATTTTTCATTCAACATGACAAAAAAATTTTCTTTATAGTTGGAATTTCATTGAGCTACTGAAGGGTATCACAATAAACAAACACAATAAGATATCAATGTTTGTCTTGATTGTTTTTAACAAGAAGTCTAGTGACTAAGCATGCACAATCTTTTTTAAAATATTTTATTTATGGTTAAATGCACTTTCTTTTAATTTAATATTTCGATTCCATTCGCTTTTGTGTTGAATATATGATACAATTGTGGAAATTTGTTAAGTGTTGCATTGTCAAATAAAGAGGGATTTTCATAAGAAGGGATGTGAATTGAATCATTAATTTGTATATATTTTTAAAATCACATTAATGATGGTTTTATTCATTTAATTTTGATGAATGAATAACTTCAAATTAAGCTAAGCAAACATAATCATAAAAAATAACACAACTATCATGTAGCAACAAGAAAATAATATCATTTAATAGAGCATTGTAATTATGAGTACCAATAGATAAACTAATTTATAGTTTGTTGGTCAGTATGATATAAAATCAGTTTCTTTATAGACATGAAACAATTACATGTTTCATTGCTAGTTGATGAGACCTCAAACATCAAGTACTAAATGTTGATTAGCACTATATAATTTGAGTGTCTTCATAGATCATTTCAATAATATTTTTTTATTTTTTTATCCTCATAATATATTTTTTAAATTCCTTACTTCGGGTAATTTTATATTTAATATAAATGTCTTATAATTTAACTGCAGTCAGTAAAAAATAATCAATCTTCATAACAAATCTCAATAATACCTAAGTCCATGAATTATATCTGAGAATACCTTCAGCAACTACAAGACCAATAGCTTGTTTAACAATGCCATCAAAATTAATCTTTCATTCATCCAATCTTTTGAAATCACTACAATGTTTTTTCAAGATTGATGAAATGGTTGAATATTTTTTAATCTCTTTATCCAATTTTAATAATTAAGTCAAATATGTTATTTGAAGACAATAACAAGTGTATATAATACATAACAAATTAGATACTTAGTTGGAAGCTCTTTATATAGAAAGTTGTGAGATAGTGTCTTTATGCAATAGGAAAGATGGGCTATCCTCTTGAATTGAATGAGGACTAGCATCTATGAATAGACTAATGAGCCTAATATAAAAGATCGTGATTCAAATTGACTCTATCATATAATGTTGGTATTAAATTGAACTTGTAACAAATAGATTAGGCATAGCACATACTAATTAAGTAATATCAAAGAATACAATAAAAATTTAAATCAATACAAAATAAAATAATATTTATTATATAATGTCATTTTTATATTATAAAATATTACTTTAAAATAGAAAATTGAAAAACATAATACTTCATAGTTAAATATTATATAAAGTTCTAATATAATATGAATTTATGTATTAAACTTAGACAAATACATATAAATTAGAAAATTTATAAGCATAATCTCTTTTGTCAAATATGAAAATCAATAAATAAATTAAATACTTTGATTTTACTTATTTAATATTATTTTGATTCAATTATAATTTATTTCATTCATTAGGAATTTAAAAAAACATAATATAGCATGCATATTAATAGCCATTAAATAAATAAATGTCTTATTAGTTTATAGTGGTTAGAATTCTAATTATAAGGTGGTATAATGATTTATCATAATATTTTTCTAACACGCACTAGTTTTTGAAACATGTGCATTACATGTGATATATTTTTTGAATTTTTAAAAATTATTTTTAATATTTTAGAGTATTATATATATTAGAATGTATTTAATGAAATCAAAATATTATTTAATCTTATTTTGTTATTTATAATTTTTTATTTTTAATATAAAGGTTTATTTTATTAAAATAAAATTACCAAATAAATTAAAATCTTAAAAGATATTTTTTGCATTAGTTTTGAAATTAATAAATGATGACTTAATTAAAGTTATTATTGATAATTTCAGCACATTTTTTAAGGCATGTTTTGATAATTTTAACACATTTTTTAAGGCACATTAGGCTTGGCCATATAGGTTAATAAAGAATGGGTAGGTTAGCCAAAGAAAATTTATTAGCTATATTGACAAAGTAGTTTTATCAACTCGTGAATATTGTCCAAAGAACTACAAGAAACCATTTAGAAAGGCAACTAGATTTGAATTTCCATTGTAATTTGTTCATTTCGATTTAAGTGATCCTATGAATGTGAAAGCTAGGCATCAAATATTTAATTTCATTACATTTATTATTGATTACACTCAATTTGGTTAATGTCTATTTGATATCTCATAAGTTGAATCATTGAGTTATCTTAAAAACTAAATAAATCTGACTAAAAATCAATTAGACATAAAATAAAAGGATTGAGAATTGATCGAAGCTGAAAATACTTATCTGATTAGTTCATAAAGTTATGTGATGAAAAAAGAATACAATAATAGTTGAGTATTCCTATAATTCCATAATAAAATAGTGTTGTCAAGAGAATAAATAGAACTCTTCTTAAGATGGCTATGTCTATTTATACTTAATTGAGCACCTATAAAATCAGTTGTCACCATTTCATATGAGTTATGGACTGATAGAATATTTGATTTAAATGTTTTAAATATTAGGGATATGCTACTTATATCCATAATTTCTCTCATAAATATGATAAATTAAGTTTAAGAATAAAAAAAGTATCTTTATAAAGTACTTTGAAACATCAAATAGTTACATGTTCCTAAGTGAGCAAGACAGTGGAAATGTACCTGAGTTCAAATCATGTGATATCACATTCTTAGAAATTGAGTTTTCTAAACACGATGAGATAAGTTAGGACATGTCATTATTTAAAACCTTGGATTCATACTTGTTAGTATTGTTTTATTTAAGTAAAAGGATTTTGACAAGTGATGAATTTGGTTCACTTGTCTCGATTCCATAATCTTATGCGAATGAAAGTGATCTTGATCCAAGTGAGAGTAATTTAAGAATTAATGAATCTTAATTATAATGAAGTAATTATGTAAGCATTCCTCGTCATCGATTTGAGATTGAAGGTGGTGAAATTTTTATGATTCTTTCACAAAAAGAGGATGAGCCAAATAAAAGAAAAAAAAAAGCTCTCTTTTACATTGTTAATGATAAATGGATTACGACAATGAAAGATAAAATGAAGTATATGAAATCTAATTAAGTTTGAAAACTAGTTAATCTCTTGAAAAATACAAAGCCATTAAGAATAAATGGATTTTCAAGATAAAAATGAAAGCTTAATGAGGTATAAGTCTCACCCAGTAATAAAAAGGTAAGCACAACAAGGAGGAATGGTTTACAAGGAAACTTTTTCACTCGACATATAATTTATCTTGATTCGCTTAATTATAGCTATAGTTGCTAGCCTAAACCTTGAATAACATCAAATGGATGTAAAAATGCATTTCTCGAAGGAGTTTTAAATAGAGAGATCTATATGGAATAGTCAATAGGTTTCATTAGATAAGGCTAAAATAAAAGGTTTATAGAGTGTTGAAGTCCATCTATAACCTTAAAAAGTCATCAATGTAATGGTATATTTGTTTTCATAATGCAACCATTTTGAATGATTTCATTATGATTGAAGAGGATCATTACATATATACTAAAAGGTCTAAGGATAAATTTGTAATTTTCTCATTGCATGTCAATGACATACTTATAGCTAAAAATGATATGTAGTATATTAATAACATCAAAGCATGGTTGTTATCTAATTTCGAAATAAAGGATATGGTTATATTGTTATAGTTAAGATTTCAATAGATCGTCTGAGAAAAATATTATCTCTTTCATAAGAGACATATATCATAAAAGTCATCGAACAATTTAAGATGTAAGACTATAAACCTATTGATACTCTTATAGCTAAAGGTAAAGGTTTGAGCTAAAACTTATGTCCCAATATCCAAAAAGAAGAGTAGCAAATGAGTAAAAATTTTTATGTCATTGCCATTGGTAGTTTGATGTATGACATGAAGTGTACCATACCAAACATCTATTAAACTATTGGCATGGTAATTAAGCATATATCAATTCATTATAGGTCCAACATATTGGAAAGTTGTAAAGAAAATTATGATGTATCTAAAAAGAACTATTAATTACTTTCTATGTTATTAAGGTTGTGATATGCATTCGAGAGGTTATACCGATGCTAATTAGGGACGAGACTAAGATGAGAGGAAGTCTATCTCTTGTTTTATTTTCTTACTTATTAATAGCGTTATATTCTAAAATAGTAATAAACAACTATATCCTAAAGTAGTAATAAACAATCATGTATCGTCCTATCTATGATGAAGGTTCAATATGTGGCCTTCTTTTAGACAACATAAGAAGCTATGTGGTTTAAAAGATTTTTGGATGATCTGGGGTCACTAGTGGTTCCATTAGTCTAATGT
Source organism: Omphalea diandra (assembly GCA_949677035.1). Lineage (NCBI taxonomy): Eukaryota > Viridiplantae > Streptophyta > Magnoliopsida > Malpighiales > Euphorbiaceae > Omphalea > Omphalea diandra. Next base: position 8,489 of record CATIWR010070095.1, read on the forward strand.
TAATCAACTGTGATAGTCAAACAACCATTATATATACTAAAGACCCAAGTTATATTATAAAATCAAATATACAGATCTAAGTACAATTTTATTAAAGGCATAGCGACACGTAAAGAAGTAATCATGAAATATACTTTTTTGCAATATATGATTACAAATCTATTAACAAAGCTTGTTCCTAGAGATGTATTTTTTAAGCATACAAAATCTCAAGGAATGCACATATGTCAATATTTTTGTATTATTAACTATTTTCCAATGTTTATGAATGTTTAATTGATGTATAAATGATAAGGGAGATTATTAATATACATATATATGAATGTTCTTGAGTGCATTTTTTTTTATTACTTTTTGAAAAGCATTTCAAGTAGATAAGAGATTTCACATGGGTAATCACCTTCATTATTTTTGTAATGGATAAAAATGAGATAAATTTTAAGTTTATTATATAGGTGATAATAGAGCTCAAGTTTTAAATTCATAATGACGTGTTAATAATGATAAAATGTCATTATAACAATTTTAATTGAATTCATGTTTTCATTATATATGTCTTTATTGCCAGACATGAGTTCCAATGAGCTAAATATATTAATAAATAGATTTATTAACTCAAATTAGATGCTACATGTGTTTAAATTATCATATGTATAACACTCATTTTGAGAATTATATACATTTGATAGGAAAAGAAAAAAAAATATTATAACATGTATTTCATATCACATGGACAATAAAAATGATCATCTTAGGTAATAAAAGTAAAGACCTCATCTTATTATTGTGTAAGACCATAAAATAATAAGAATCATCGTAATATACTCTTATGACTTTTATTAGTTACTCGAAACTTAGTTTAATATCTACTATTTTAGGATGTTGCCAAAAGATCATAAATGATGCGGTCTAATGAGACATTTCTAGAAAAATGAGTTAAATTCAAGTTAAGAGAATCATGAAAATAAGAAGATCAATAGAGTATCATATCAATTATATTTACTAGTCGGTTATAATTCATCTATATGGTGAAATATTGTGAATATAAAATATAATCATAAGTGAGATCATGATGAGATTTGATAGATGTGATCAAACAATGTAGGGTGCCATATATTATAACTTGCCCTAAAACTTATTCAATTAATAAACTATATATTTCTAACAAATATATTCCAATGAGTTCTTGAAATAGATTGATCGCACAACCTAATTTTAAAATATGAATGATTATAAAGTATAGTGAATGTGTTCTTTTGAGTTTATGCATCTCATTATATGTGAGTGAAAGATGTTGGATTTTTAATTTCGGATTCGCCTATATTAGGATTTCAACCTATTTGAATTAGGTAAACTACCAAAGACAATTATGAACATTAGATAACTTAAATCGAAAAGTTATCTATATATGAAAAAATAAAGAATAAAAAAAATAATGCACATGTATGCATGAGAAAAAATCCAATGCATAAGAAGAATAAAACAATTCTATGCAATAACAAAATTTAGGTTGTGAATAAAATGATTTTTAATTGTAATTGTCTCTCCTGATCAGTAATTCAAAATTTTCATTTTTTTTTTGTATTCATTATACAACAAATAAGTCTTATTATTATTTACTATATTTATAGGCTGATATAATATTTTTAATACTAAAAATTGTGAGGGCATGTGCAAACTCTTTTCTTATAGGGGTCTTACAATAAATAGTAATGGACCAAAACGGAACGCCCCTGTCTTGCAGAGTTTGTCGCATGACTTTTAATATTTGTATGAGAAGGTTCAATAATATTCACCTTAGTAGGACCCAGCACTATGTATGACAAGACAATAGTACTTTTATAAATTTCTTTAAATATTATTATTAAAACAATTGAAATTTATTTAAAATTTTAATTTTTCTTTAAATATTATTATTGAAAAATATTTGCCTTGTGATTAGCTTTGAAAAAAGTAAATCCACATCAGATCATTGAAAATTATTTAAAATTTTAATTTTTCTTTAAATATTATTATTGAAAAATATTTGTCTTGTGATTAGCTTGGAAAAAAAGTAAATCCACATCAGATCTAATTTAAAAAAGTTTACTATTTTTCTGAATATAAATAAATGGAAAATCATTTTTAGAAGGGAAAGTTTAAGACATTATACATTTTTTATAAAAAAATTAAATAAGAAATTATATATGCTCAATTTAAAGTATGATTTAGCTTTAAAATATTATCATTGAAACAGTTAAAACATTTTCTTTTAAAATTTTCTCTTTTAAAAAGGATATTTTATGTTCAAAAAATTAAATTTTGTAGATTAATTTTGATGAGAATATAATTTTCTTAATAACTGATCATAAAAAATTAGATTGTATCCATTCAAAAAATAAAACTTTATGGATTAAATGACATTAAAAAAAAAGCTTATATGCCAGATCTAGTAAAAAAAAAAAAAAATTGATGGGAGATTCAGAAGCATAAAAGCAGGTAATTGGGCAGACCACAATAATGCTAAAAGGTTGAATTATTGAATAAGATGGTACAAAGAATTTGCAATATCCTTTTGGGAATCCTAACACAAAACCAGCTGCTAATAAATGAAAAAAAGGAAGAAGACATGCCTTTAAAGATGACAGTCCATTTTTTTTTTGTAGCATACACACTTGGGACATGGGCAGCACAATTAATTTTGTTTTATTTAACACCACTATCATTAATTTTTAGCCAATACAAATCTCCACAAAAATACCCATCTCTATTAATCTAATTAAAGATCATAAAAGAAAATTACAATTTTTCACATAAATTGTGTTGTTCAAAACATGGATAGTTTGATATAGAAAGGAGGTGCCACTATACATGATTTATAAATTTCCCTCAAAAAATTGAGAAAAATTAGTGGAGAGATGGAGTGAGGTGTTTGTCCTGCAAACATGGTATTTAAGTGAGTTTTATTTATGATTTTTTACTAAAAAATACATTTTTTTGAAATTAAATTGTGTAGGATATAATTGATTGAAAACATAATATTATTAGTTAAGTAATTGAATGAGTGCACTATAATGCAAAAACTTAAAAATTTAAATCTTGACATTTCTATTTTTGTTTTAAACAATTTTCATATGCTTAAAAATATATATTTTTCAGTAAATGTCATAAGTTTTTTTTTTCCCAGATTTTACTAAATGTATGCTTTTTTAAAATTATGCTACATACATAATAAGAGGTAGACTTTTATTCTAATAGTTTTTATCAAATTATTGAAAATTTCCATCACAATAATGGAAGTCAAATTCGAAATCTCACGCTACTCATCTCATATTACACTTGATTGCGACAATATATATTTCAATTATAAATATAAAAATAAATTTTTAAATACTATTGAAGAATTATTTAAAAAATCAAAGAAAAAAAATGCTTGCAAATGTTAATTTCATTATTTTGCAAATCATAAAAAATTACAATATTATGCTCAATTATATTTTTGAATATTACAAATTAAAGTTTGAATAAATATTTGCTTTCATTAAGATATATATATATATATATATATATATATATATATATATATATAAGAAAAGGAAAAAGGTTTTTATAAACAATATATTTTACAACTTTGGCATTTTAATTCATACATATTGAGTTTTCAAATTTTTTCTCATATTAATAATTTTTTAATAATAAAATGAAATTTATAAGAAATTATTGTTGGTAATTTTAAAATTAATATTATTTAATATACGAAATAAATTTGAAAATTTTAGAGTGATAAAATTAATTAATGACGTTTTTTTGGTTGGGGGGGTGAATGAAAGCTTCTATTGGGGGAAGAGAAAACACGCCTTTATTTTGTTTCCCCTATATAAACAGCCCCCAATGCAGCACTTTCACCACCTTCCCTGCTAAGTATTGATTATCATTAGGTCAAAATTATTATAAATCAAAACCCCAATCTCTGTCTCTCCTCCTCCTCCTCCTCCCTCCGCCCCCACCTCTCTATTTCTCTTTACATACTCTGTCCCTCCCCATACAGCCCACATAGGAGAGAAGACAAAGTAGCTAAACAAATACTAGCAAAGATTGGGGAAATAGAGGCATCATGAGCAAAAGCGGCGGCGGCGGCGGCGGTGGAGGAGGAGGAGGAGGTGTGGTCAGGGTTACGATCCCGGAGACCGTGCAGAAGACGATACAAAGCATAAGGGAGATCACAGGAAAACAGCACAGCGACGAAGATGTATACTCTGTTCTTAAAGACTGCTCCATGGATCCCGATGACACTGCTCAAAAGCTTCTTTATTTAGGTATTATACACATTAGGGTTTTTCTTTTCTTTTTCTTTTTTGCATCAGGGTTTAATGGGTTATTTTGTGGATTGTGATCCTTTTTGGTTATTATTGTAAAAGATTATATTTTGATTATCTGAAAATGGAACAAAGAGTTGATTTTGATTGATGGAGTTTTAAAGTTGTTAGGTTATTTGTTCTTTTTTTTTTTTCTAGGATATTGTTTTAATTTATGTACAATTTGAGCCAGCTAATCAAGAAGTTTGCGATTTTTTTTTTGGGAAATGTAAGGTGAGTGTTACTGGGCAGAGCTTTTATGGGCTAATGACGATAGTTGTTTCACTTTAGAGTTTGTGTTATCGAAAATGCAGTCTGGGAGTTGTTTCATTAGAGATTGTGAAGCATTGAAATATAATAATTGAAAAACATGACTTGAACATTAACTGATGCAGTCCTTTTTTTTTTTTTTTTTTAAATTACATTACCAATTCCCAACTTCCTATAATTGAGCTTGTGAGTTGTGCTGTTTTTTTTTTTTTATGATTTTTCATTCTACTATATGGGGATTCTTTTGTTGTAAATTTGCACGTCATTGATCTAGGCTCTCTAATCTCTAATGTACACAATTTGTACAAGTTGAGATGAAATTGTTTTATTATATCTGTAGTGTCTTTATTGAGTTAGCTTGTTTTAGTTTCACATTTTCTAATGAGTCTATTTTTGGACTGGCAGATACATTTCATGAGGTAAAAAGAAAACGTGATAAGAAAAAAGAGGTAATATGTCTTGTCCTTTCTGAAAATTTCTGTGGTTGTCAGTGACATGGCATGTAGGTGTCTCCTTTGAATTTAGTCCATTGCTGAATGACAAGAATTGTCTTTGTTCTTGCTTGACTCTTCTTTGGCTTCAATTGGTTAGTGGATGAGAGTGAAAAGGTGAAATCTGATTTACAAACAGAAGTGTTTAGATGTAATATGTTTCTGTGAGAGATAAAAGATTCATTTAGTTCTCATTATTTTCCTTGTTCAGTTATAGGCTTGTTTCAACATCATTCCAATTGGTTAAAAGTTGAAAAAATGGTGAATAATGTGGCATTGACCTTCTTATTCTTTTAATTCACATGACTCATCCATGTCTTGTTCCAGATAGACCAGCAATGAATCAGTGAATCTGTTGGCAAACTTGCAGCAGATTTTTTTATTGTGTTATTGCAATGATCTTAAACTGATTGCTTAATATGCATTATCAGATTAGTTAACATCCAATACCAGTCTCCTAGTTTCTTGATATTCCTAAGTTATGCAAGCCACCTTTATAGTTATTTTATTTTGTATATATATTGTTTTGCTGGCAAGAATTGAGCAAAGATATGAGGAACCATAAGAAAGTGAATAATATTTAATTTTATAGCCACATTTATTTATTTTTCAGTTTTGCTTTTCCTATGATGGCTAGAATTTTTCATAAATTTAATGCCTTTGTTATTGCAGGTGTCAGGCACCCAAGGTCGAGGAGTTAGGGGTAGTCGAGGAAACCATTCTGCAAATCAGGCCTATCCTGGTATTCTAATAGAATTTTTTTTTTTGGACATCCCTATAATCAATAATTTGCACTTAATTCTTCACTCCTTCCTTGATATTAGCCCGAGGCCGGACTCCTGAATATATTCACCTTCTTTTCATTTTGTTATAAACCTCAAGTGGAGATCTGTCCTAAAAAGCTATGTTACTTGGACTTGCGAAAGGTATCCGATACTGGTACATATCCGAGCGAAAGGTATCCGATACTGGTACATATCCGAGAGTCTCACCTCTCACATTCTAAAATTTAGGATACATGGTTAAAAAAGATCCAAAATTAGGATACAGAACCAGAGATACGTTTAGATATATGCTTACAAAAAATGTAAATATTTCGTATGTAATAATTTAACTTAAAATATTAATCAAATTATAACATTTAATTGCTAAATAAAAATAGAATCGCAGTACTTCTTTTCACTTCAATTCGTGATAAAAAAAAAAATCAATTACAATTAAATATTACTAAAAGAATTTCAATTAATAAAAACTGTTTAATTAAATCAAATAATTGGTGTTGTACATTGCATTTACATTATCATGATAATTACGTCTAAAAATTGATTAAAGAGAACAATTACTTCAAAAAGAGATGATCAATTACAATTAAATATGGTTAAAAGAAATTCTAAGTTCTATTTTAAAATTGATTAGTAGTAGTTTTTTTTTCCAATTATAATTAGAAATATGAGAGTGGTTGACAAGTAGATGATGTTAAACTTTATCCGGTTAAAGATATTAAAAATTATGTATTGAAAATGATAAAAAAAAGTTAAAAAAAAAAAAAATGACAAGTGTTGCACATGCATATAACGTGAAAGGATCTGCTTTTAGATTGAAGGATCCCATACCCATGTCGTATCCCATGGACACGGGTACCTCTGCAAAAATGAAGGGTTGAAGTAACATAGCTAAAAAGGAAGAAATTTAAAAGATGGAAGCTGAGGGGCCTCACTTTCTACAATTAAATTAACATATTTGCACTTGATTTTTCTTCCCTCCTTAATGTTAGCCCCACACCTGACTTCTGAGTATATGAAGCTTCATCACTTCATTTTATTACAGCATTATCTTCAGTTTGAGTTCTTTTTTTTGTCCAGCCTTCTTTCTTGTCACTCCTAGCCCCCAACCCGCTCAAGAAAAGAAGTTATAAAGGTGGATGCTTTTCCAGGAAATTATACCAAGAAAACTAGAAAATGAAATATGATGTTTGGTGTTGAAAATTTTCTGAATAAAAAATTAGGAATCAATTTTCTGAATTTTCCTAGTCTAAACTATTATCCTTGGAAAATTGGATAGAATGTTTTCCAAGTTTTTCTTTAGACTTGCAAAAGTGAAAACACTGAGTTTTCCGCTTTTTTTACTATGTTTGATATAAATAAATCATATAGTTTTTATGGAATTCATTTGTAAATTCACATTTTGTGTTTGGTGTAAATGAAAATTTATTTGAAATTCTATTTTATTAAATGCTTAAAATTGGTTTTGATAGAACTTACAAATGAATTCTAGACTCCGTTTGTTTAATTGAAAATAACTTGTCTATGAAAAGTATTTTCCAAGAAAAAATTTTCTAGGGAAAATTTGGAAAATATTTTTTGAGAAATATATTTTCTGGTGTTTAAAATACATTATAAAAATATTAGTTTTCTTTTAATTTATAAGATTATAATAAAGTTTAGGCTACAAATATGTTATATTTATATTATTTATTGTTTAGTATAAGAAAAAATATATTAAAAATGAAATTTTTATGGACTTCGCTTATCATTGGGGATTACCACTAGTCAACAGCAATCAATGATGGATGTCGGTAGTCAAGGATGATTGGTAATAATAAATACATATATTTGTATGATTTATTTTTTATTTAGATGAGTTTATCAAACTATAGAGAGGAAGTCATTTTAAAAGGACTTAGTTTTCCATTGACTAGGAAAATATTTTCTATTGACTAATTTTTCTAAATGTGCCAAACATCAGAAAATGAGAAAATATTCATTGGAAAAATATTTTTCATGAGAGAAACGGACCCTAAAATTATAAATTTTTTTCATTATGACAAAAATATTCTTTGCTAAAATATTTTTATTCACTTTTCTTTCTCTTTTCTCCTTCTCTCTCCGTGTTCTCTCTTCTCTCTCTACCCTCTTTTTTTCTTATGTTTTTTATATTTGTAAAAATTTTAAAAAATAACACAAGGACATTTTTATTGAGTTCTACACTTAAATCAAATGTAAAATTCATTTCATTTGAAATGAATTATATTTTTATTTTGTTATATACCAGACATAGAAATTCATTTGTAATGAATTCTATAAGAAATTTATTTGCAAACGAAATAAATTTCAAGTTTGAATTGAACCAAATACTGTGTTAACATGCTTTTGCCATTAATGGTGGCTGTGGTGTGACTGCCTTTTTTGGCTTATATGCTTCTGTTCACATTGTTTATAGATTAATATATTGATGCTAACGAACTGGATCAGTTGATAAATGTTTTTATTAAACTTACTGCTTCAGTTCCAATTCTCTAGAAGTTATATTTTATTTACTTTTTCATTTTTCAAATTTCCTTTCATTTCTTTTTGAATATTGTAGGGAGATATATACATGTTGAAGGAATAAATTGTGAATTATTTACATTCATTTTAATGATTAAAATTTCTTACAAAAGCAAAATTTTCTAGTAATTGAACTTATAAATGGAAAATGGAAAATTGGAATTTGGACAAATAACATATTTTATAGTTTTTAATTCTCTATTTAGAAAATAGACAATTGAAAAACAAGGAAATGAAATGAAAAACACAAATGAAAACAGAAAATACATTCTAGAACTAAACAAGGCCTGGGTGTCCTCTGTTTCCTGTTCTACAAAAGAGATTGAAGCGGACTCTAATGTTTTTGAAAGCTTGCTTTAAAACGGAAAGTTAGGAGTTTTACAAATTTCTTTCTATGAAAACTTTGTTTTATTGGTTAAAATATTTCATAAGTTTCTGGTTTCCTTTTAAAATTGTTTGCATAGACATTGTTGTAACTAATGAATTTCCTTGAAAACTGCTCTTAACAGATGCTCTGGGTGGGAGGAATCCAGGTCCTAGAAGGGAAAGCGGAGCCAATCGTATGACAGAGAAGGGTCCTTCAACTCCTTTGATGGGTGTGAAGAAAACAAACAGTAATGCAGCAGCAGTTACTGAGACAAAGTAATTACTAATTACTATATTTGATGTTTGCTGGTTATGGTTTATAGTATCTATCTGGAGCTTTTTGATGTTGTTGCATATCTATTGCATTTAAATTTAATTTACATCTGCTCTTGTAGAGCTTCAACTGTCCCACCTAATGGTCCTTCAAGTTTACCAAATGGGAGCTCCTCTCCTGTAAGTGGCCCAGAGTCACCTGGAGCTGTCAGTTTCACTGAAGATAGCTCAACTATCGATGTCAAAAAGCCAGCCACTCTATCACTGCTTTCTGCTGTACCCACATCTGCACCTAATCAAACTTCTGGACCAGTGACCCAAGTTCACCGAGGAAAGCTCACTTCAAGTTTGAATGACAACCCAAACCCTACAATTCCAGGATCTGCTTCTGGTGTTTATTACTCTGCTTCAGCCACTGTATTGGCACCATCTAGGACTCGGCATCTTGGTGCTGTAGGTGCAATTTCTGGAGCTGCAGAACATGTTCACATGAAAGGAAATGAACTTGTTTCCTGCGATTTTGGGTCGGAGTTGCCCAAGGATGAAAAGGTAGCATCTACAAATACCGACTCTGTGAACAGAGAAAAGCTACCAGAGAAACTGAAGGCAACTGAAATAGACGAGTTGTCTGAAAATCTGCAGCCATCTTCTTTGTCAACCCATAGCAGTTCTTCGGCTGATGGGTCTTCTAGTTATAATAATGCATCACAAGGTTCAGTTGTTCCGTTGAAAGGTACTGTTTTACTTTTTCTTTTTCCTAGTTTTTATTTAATTTAGAATGGTATTTGAACTTATTTTCCCAAAAATTACTCTATTTCTGTGTATTGTTTTTATCTGTTTCCATTGTTAGTAGCATTTATGTACTCTCAGTGCTTGCAAAATTGGTGCACTTTCCTTTTGGTTCTATGCATATATATAGATAGATAGATAGATATGTTACTTTTTGGTTTTTAACTAGGCTTTTTATTTGGCAGCGGACTCATTAGAGGATGCACAAGCTGATGACAGTCCTCCTTGCTTGTTGCCTGAGAAAACTGTCCACAATGGGCACGTAACATTTCCAAATCACTTTAGAGTCCCTGAAGCTTTAAAGAGTGGATTGACTTTTGGAAGCTTTGATGCAAATTCTGGACTGGGAACGAAAAATAGCAATGGTAACAGTTGTGACATTAACTCTACACATGCTATTGAATCCTCACACGGGACGGATGAAACTGCTAAAGAACCTTCTTCTAGGTTGGTAATCAATTGATTACATTTTTTATGTGACTTATATCTCATGTAGAGTTTCTGAGTTATCTTCACCAGAATCTTTTGGGATTTATGGATCTCATTAAAAATGATCAGCAATGACTCAATCACCTGCGGAATTTCAAATTCTTACCATCATTTAAAATGTGCAAGCTATTTTTGAAGTTTCTGAACCTGTTTTCTGATCTTTTTCACCTTTAACATGGCATTTATCCTATTATTTGCTGTTGGTTGTACCTGTAGACTGTCTTATCAAGTGTAATATGGTAATCAATGACATACCATACCAAAAAAGGAAAAAAGATTGATTAATATTTAATGAGTGTCTTATCAAGTGTAATATGGCAATGAATGACATACCATACCAGAAGAGGAAAAAAGATTGATTAATAATTAATGGGTTATTTGTTTTGGTCGTCATTTCTTTTAATAAATCGTTTGCAGCGATCAAAGTATTTCTTCAACCATGCAAGTGGATCATCCTGATCAACAAGAAGCTTCTGAACAAGTGTTACTATCACAATCGGAGGGCAATGGTGCAGCTACTGAAGACTCAAAATGTGATACAGCAACACAGGAAATGATGTTGCCTCCAGAAGGCCATCAGAACTGTACTGTTCAAATTGCTCCAAACTATAGTTTTGGAATTATGCCTCCTATGCATGGTCATCCTGTACAATTTGAAGGACATGAGACTCAGGCACAAGATGTTTCTCATCTATCAGGCTTTGTTGTAAGTGTTTCATCCCATATTACTATAATTGTTGTTCACTTTTCATTTTCTTGCTCCTACCAGTGGTTGCATTTGTTTAAACTACCTTTTGAAGTAAGATTCAATTTGGTGATTAGCTTTGGTCATTGGAATGGAGAACTATTTTATGGAGCATGCTGAGTTAAAAAAAAAAAAACAAAAAAAAAGGCTGTGCTGCATTGTATGTTCCTGAATATTGTGAATATCTTTTGGCCGTCAATTCCTTAGCTAAGCAATTATAGATTATCTTGTGGCAGTCAGTTCTGAACTGTATACAAGACCATCTTTATAACTGCTACTTCAATGCCCATAAACACATCTTTCTGATGCTGGATCAGATCTAATGATCTTAGTGCATATCATATAAGTGGTGCAATAGATAGCTTATGGCCCTAGGATTTTCTCTCCCAATTGTGTTTTTTAAATACATTTTTGCTTTGTGGTTTTGTTTAGTTGCTTATACGTTGTTCTTATATTTCCTGCTCCCCTTTCTGATAAATCAATTTTGCAGCTCTAATCTTCTAATTTGTGCCGTGTCAAATTGTAGAGTGAGAATGCTACGACTTCATCAAGTCCAAGTCCAAGTCCAAGTCCATCTCCATCAGTGCAGAACTCTGTTGCTGCTTCTCCACCGCCAGTTCTTTACAGACCACCATATCCTCCTAGCTTTTTCCCATATGCGCATTACTTTAACCCTTACTTTTTGCCAATGCACCAATTCCTGAGTCACAATGGGCTTCCTCAACAGCCATCAACTGGCAATGCATATCTTACACCAGCCGCCACTTCACCTGATGTGAAGTTCCCTCTTCCACAATTCAAGCCAGGAACTAGTACTGGAAACCCAACACCTATTGGAATTCAAGCTTTATATGGTACATATGGTTTTAATCCTGCTCCAGCTGTGACCTCTGGAAGCTCTGCCGACAATGAGAATCTATCAGTGTCTCAGTTGAAGGAAAGTCAAATCTACACAACAGGACCAGTGGTGGGTTTTACTTTGTCTCTATCTTTGCAAGTATTTTCCTTGTATTGTGATATGGATATATCCTTAGGCCATGCTTCCTCAAGTCTGTATATTTGATTTTTTCTTCTTAGTAACTATTTAGTTTTTGATTTGAAGTAGTTATGTATTATTTTTTTTTTTTCTGTATCATGGTCATGCAGGCTGATGGTTCAGCTTGGATTTCTCCACCAGGGCAAGATATAACTAATTTGCATCTCAATTCTTTGTACCACCTCAACCCTCAGGGACAGCACCTCACCTTCTCCCCTGCACAGGCTGCTCATGGCCATTTTCCTGGAATTTATCCGCCTGTTCAGACAATAGCTGCTCCTTCAGTTGTTAATCCGCTTCTGCAACAGTCTCAGGGTGTATCTGCTGCTGTTGAAACTATGGGACACCCATCCAGTGCTTATCAGCAGGCCCAACATGCACAGGTCAGCTGGAACAATGCTAATTATTAAGGAGACTTAACCTCAACTGTGGCCCCAAAGAAAAATTGATGCCAGAAGTGGAACAAGGAAAGCTTTGGAGTGAATTTGAAAGATTGGCCAGATCTGAGTGTAAATATAAAGTGCGGCCGAGAGACTGTAGGTTAATATCATAGATGGGGATACAAAATCCTGACATTAAGTTACAGAATGATAGGTTCAGTTTTTTTTTTTTTTTTTGTTCACCTTGCTTTAGTTCTTATTTCTCCTCATCTTTTTTTCTAATATATTTTATCTTGGACAGTGGACCTTTTTGCTGTTTTTACTGAAATTTATCACTTTGAGGTGCTGTAGGAATTTGAGAAGGTAGGGTGAGACTAGGTGAGATTTTACTAAAATTTCCCTTTCAGATTTCTCACCTGTATATTAAATTTTAGGGCATATTTATCTATACAACTGTAATTGGTATATCAGATTTGGCAGTTACATTGTTGTAATTGATTGGTGCAATCACTCTCTTTAAATGATCTTCGAACCTCTGTATCTGTTAGTGTTCAAATGACCATTTACATTTCTCCCTTTCTCTTTACCTAAACCGTCTATGCCCATGGAATTTCCATCTTCATAGAATTTGCGTCATATGGTGAAGTAACACAATTTCTTAACCTAAATCGCTCCATATCATCATCTCCACAACATAAATTTTTTTTTCCCCCTGTTTTCCTTGACTTTCATCGTCTATTTCCTTGTGATGTTTCTTTTAGTCATATTATTATCAAATTTAATAAAATATTTATATTTAGATATTGAATCTATTTTTTATATCTTATTTTTCAACAAGTAATATCATATTTGATTAGATTTCTATGTTTAAATATTAGATTTATTATTTTCGTGTCTTTATAGGTATAAATTTAATGTTTATTTGTATTTCGTTTTATTTTTATTATCCATTTGGAGAATTATATTTTTTTCATAAAAAATTATTCTGTTTTTATGAAAGTTCTATTTATTAAATTCTTGAATTTTTTTCTTTATTTTTCAGTGATTATTAATGATATTTGAGCTATCAAACTCATGTAATGATTATGAAGGAGTTGATTTTAATTCATAATAATCATTGCATGAATTGTATTTTTGTGAATTGCAATTTGCAGTGTTTTATTATTTCAATTGAAAAATATTATGGGTAACTTCTATTATTTTAATATTTTCATACTTCTTAATATAGTGTTATTATTATTATATTTATAAACGTAAATCAAGTTGTATACTGTATCTAATCTACAAATAAAATTTCATATTTCTTAAAAAAAAAAAAGAATTTACATATTTGTTGCTTTTTAGAAAATTACATCTGAGCTAATCATGCGATTGCCTGATCATCTAAATGTCATTATAGAAATGGTAAAGTCTATGATTAGTTTATTTTTAAATTTTATTTTATAAATTATTATTATAGAATGGGAGTATTTGATAAATCAATGGTGCTAATTTATAAAGTTTATTTTGTTAGAAACAAAATAAACATATAATTTACCTATAAAAAATAATCAAATTGAATCATAACTATATCAAAATAAAATGTGTTTCTAAAAATTTTCTACTACGACTATGTGTTGGTCTGAAATTTCAAAATCTCTGCATAATTGAATCACTGATAATTCTTAGGTTGTCAATTGATAACCATAGTCGTTACAATACAGTTTTGATGTTAGTTTTTTTTTTTTTTTGGGTTATAAAAATAAAATATGAAATTTCATTATAAAACTAGGCATCCATTAGATGCTACAGAAGTGGACAAGACTAAAATATGAAAAGCAAATTTTCGAACCAATTAAATAAATAGACAAGACTAAAATAAATAAAAATTGACAAAAATAAAACCTTAAATTCATTGGTTGGAAAGAAAATAAAACTATTTTTATTGGTTAAAGTAAACTAAAGGTTAATTTTTATTGCTTAAGAATCAGCTGAGATATTGTTGGATAAAAACTCAAAAAATCTCTTTTCAATTTGGAGATATATATATATATATATATATATAGTCAAAATAAAGCGAATTTATTTTGTGGCTTGACACATCTTAAATTAATCCTCGATCATCACTATTTTATTAATTTAGTTTTTACTATGTTACTTTTTTTATTTTGTATTAATGATAATTAAGAATGAAATAATTATGAATATTTTAATATTCATTATTATTATTATAATAATAAGTATATTTTATTTTTTGTATTAATTAATAATTTAATATCAAATATTGAATAGTTAATTTTAATTTTTACAAAAAATAAATTTTGATTTAGTGAATGTTATAGAAAAGATGTTTTATATATGAGGTATAATTTTTTGAAATCATTTATTTTAAAAATATTTTTTAGCTTTCAAAATAATTCTCAATTACATGAAATTTATATTTGTAGTTTCATATAAAATAAGAGAATTCATGAATCCATAATTTAATTTTAATTCTCTAAAATTTGAATATCTTTAATTCACAAGTAAATTAATATTAATTTTTCGTAATATAAGGTAAAATTAATTTAAAAGATAAAATATGTAGAATGGTGACTCTTACCATTTTTTAAAAATTTCCTAAATTTTTTAGTCTATACATATAATATTTTATTGTAAAAAAAAAATCCAGCATGAAGCACAAAAATCCAACTAATTAGGAAGACAACAACTAGTACTTTTAAATGCAAATTATAAGTGTTTGTTTGAAATAATTCTTATACAAGAATTTTAATTCAATTGTGTTGATAAAATTCAATTCAAATAATTTTGTAGTTGAATTAATATTTTTGGAATAACTTTAAAGTGATAGAATCCATTTGGATTTTAAATTATATTTTGATTCATAAAGTGAGATACAATAAAATAAAAGTGTTTTGATTTTTCATAGACTTTATTTTTTGATACATCAGATTTTTCTTTTAAAAGAGGTCATTAAAATTTGAAATTTGATGAGATAAACACTCGACTATTACATTATTACTTAATTCCATGAATAAATTTTATTAAATTAATTAAATTTGTGTAAAATCATGCTACTCTACATATAATTTATGTTTTAAAAAACAATTTATTTTTTTTTAACTTAAAACATTAGATTCTAGCACTTGTGTAATATTTTTAGTACATTCATATGGATTTGTTTGTAAATAAATTTTATTAGAAAAATTTGCTAGTAAACAAATATTGATTTTAAGTGTGACCAATATCATAAAATTATAATTTGGAATTGTAAATGAATTTTTAATAAGGTGACAATGGGATGGAGGTGAGGCAATCCCCCTCTCCATCAATTCCTATACGTTGAACCCAAGTTCATGTTATATCATAGATCTAAATGTACATACAGTTAAGAATATATATATAGTTCAATATCAATATATAAATATTGATTTTACTAATGTACATATAGTTAAAATTAAACATATATACAAATTTAGATTTATGAAGCAATATAGACCTGAGTCTATTGCGCCTCTCAATCTTGCTCCTCTATCAAGGAGAATTCTCTCCATTCTTGCCTTTACAAGAATTCCCGTCTTGTATGATTTTTATTTTTTTTATTTATTTTTAAAATTATATATATATATATAAATTTAAAATATTAAAAATATATTGATTTTGATTTTTTTTTACTCTTTGATATACTCTCACCCCCATTCCGTGGAGAAAAAAGAGTGGAGACTTCCTGTTTTCTTGGAGTGAATCACCAAAATTAACAATAATTTTTCACTCTATTATCATCCTTATTTTTGATGTATACATGACTAAATGTAGATATAGATTTCTGAAATTCATTTATACCAAACATATTATTAAATAGTTTCTAAATATGAGAATTGACGAAAAGAATCCGACTTGCAATTCTGTAAATCTGTTGAGGCTGTTTCTTTAAGATTCTCCGTATCAAATCTTCAATTTCAATGCCCAAACTTATGAACTGTTCAATTTCTATAGGATTGCTTAAAACTGAAAATTAGACTAAGATACAAATTCACTCCAAGATTTCTAAATTAGACCTTTTATATTTCATTTTTTATCTAAATAATAAAGTAAATAAATCTACTCTATGCATATCTTTGATCAAAATTCCTACCACTGTATATTCTCTTCAATTCTCACAAGCCAAGCGTAGTTGCTGTTACCTTAGACAAACAACCCTATACGACAGCATTTGCACTAGGTGTTGCATTTGAGTTTGTACCATCTTCACGAGTGTCTGGTTTAGATTCTGTTTTGGACTTTGATAAAGGTAAGCTTTGCTTCTGAAGTTGGTTACTCAATTTTTCTTGGGATTCTTGTAAGTTGAGTGATGTGTAAGCTGACATCCCACACAGAGCTATGACAGCTCCACCAATGCTTGTAAACCCTGGATCTGAACCGAATATTAGATAACCACCCAACAGAATCACACAAGTCTTAAATTGTCCTAGTACCACATGAGAGGTTGCTGATGTTGCCCTGCATGAAAACATCTTGACTGTTAATAATAAATTACATAAAATCCAATCAAGTTTCTCTTTTCCAATAGAATCCCAGTTTGTAATCTAAATCTTTGAGATGACTCATACTACTGAACTAAAAGGCCATTGCTTGTTTAAATGAAAATGATATGCATTCTGGACTAAATTTGAAGTTGCGACCTCATAGTTTTAGAGACTGACTGTAGTACTACTGGATGAAAGGGTCATTGGTAACAGACAGACTACCAAATACTTAATCATGTTTCTTGGCGTCTTAAATCCAATTGTTGATAGTTTTAGTTGGTGAATTTGGCTATGAAGGACAGTATATGAAAACAATGCACATAGTTGGAGCTTTACCCTAGAGCCAAAGCACCAGACCATTGCAAGAGAAATCCTAAGAGAGCTGATATGAGAATTGCAGATGAGTT
Organism: Omphalea diandra; assembly: GCA_949677035.1. NCBI lineage: Eukaryota > Viridiplantae > Streptophyta > Magnoliopsida > Malpighiales > Euphorbiaceae > Omphalea > Omphalea diandra. The sequence continues at coordinate 25,900 of CATIWR010070095.1, forward strand.
GTGGAGATTCCACTCGAACAATAACACTCCTGGAGGATCTAGACATGGCATCAAGGCTAGTAAAAACAAAATTGTCACTGGTGTAGTCTTCCACATCAACCTACATATTAAGACCACACTTTGTTAACAAAGAAGACCTGCATATAAGGGGAAATGAGATTAAATTTGCTTACGCAAGAGCAGTCCAATTGGCTTGTTGCTGCAGATTGGACCAGAGAATTTTGTTTATTGCGCTTGGAATTATCCATGTGATTGCAATGCAAGCACCAAATAAGTTGAATTGTAAATCTGTTACGGTTGCAACTGCCACTCCTGCAGAGACAACAGCTAGTGACAAAACCTGCAAGAACTGGAAATAATGAGCGTTTTATATTTTCCTGACTCATATTGAGAAACTGGATTGTCTTGGAAAAGAAATTCCAAGAAAATGTTTGCAGGAAATATTATCCTGACCTTTTTAAAAGAAATGAATTTCCTGAATAGAACAAACTCTGCAAGAACAATGGTAGGAGTGACTGCGATTTTTGCCATTTGATAGAAACCAATACTGCAAATAAAAAACAGAAGGGTTAAAAAAAAAATGTGGACAAAATCATATAGCTGAAGTCTGAATTCTAACCTGTTATGCTTTAGGCTGGCATTGGCAAGACCAGAGGCAAAAGACATGACTACTCCTAAAGAGAAGAGGGAAGTGAAAGGAGTAGTTTTCGAGGGAGGTGAGACAGGAAGGAGTGATAATGCCTTAAAAATGGCAAGCAGAATCCAGGCAGTAGCATAATGGATCAATGTGAGAAATATTGGAAAGTTAAAACCAATCTTTCCCATAACCTGTAAGCAATCAAATATAAGTATTCCCTCATGACCAAACTAAGCATATTAATAAGAGGAGGAAACAGCACTGACTAGTTTGTTTGTCATAATAACTCCAACGGCCACCATGAAATTGAAGGTCATTGCTACAATCGGTCCACAGAATCGTTGCTGCTGCCGCTTGGCTCCCTCTGAGGTTCGAAAATCATTGTAAAGAGAACTCCTGAGTTCTTCCAATGCTTTACCTGATAATTTTGACTTTGTAAAGTAAGGAATTCAAAACAAGAAAAACTAAGTCATGCACACAGGCAACTCATATTTGTTAAGAAAATTGTAAAGGTTTAAAGTATCAGCGTGTAGAACTGAAATTAAAACTAATGACCGTTGAAATAAAATTGAACATCACATATTTGAATATTTATTAGGATTTAGCAGAATAGAGATGAGTGTGGCACGTAAATTAATGAATGAGACAAAAGCAGGCTTCCATACCATGATCATCAACAACAAAGCACTTAACAAGCAGGTGGCCGCTTTCACACACACACACACACACATATACATATATTTCTTTGCTCCACATGAAAATTTTGAAGGATAAATGATAAGATTTGAATCCTTATCTCTTGGACGTTGAGGTAGGCATTCAACCGCTGAACTACTATCTCATCATTATTATATAATTGTATCTAGAAAATGAAACCCCCATAGAATATCCAGAATACTACAGAGCATCAATAATAAGAAGCTATGAATGAAGTCATTTATTTGAACAGATGGCACAACAGACCAAAGCCCAGGAAAACAAGATACGAAATGATGATTTAGGAGAAATCCTGTAATCCTCAAACCAGCAATAAAAACAGCTAAATCAAATAATGAAGAAAAGAATGAAGACTTCAGCTGAGAAAAATAAGGGAAACCAAATGAATAAAGTTGTTTCCATGAAAATGGCATGAGAAACCTAAACAGCATCTTAGTTATAAAAAGAATGACAATGCAAATGAAAACCAAAATATTTTAGTCACAAGAAATACATTTGATGATAAAGGAAACATGACAAAATCATGAAAATGAAGGGCCAAGATGATTCATTTGACAAGAACCTGCTTCTCCTGCATTGCTATCTTTTCTCTTAATGAATCTTCTAACATCATTCTGCAATAAGGATTCAACCAATTCCATAGCAAAACAAACCAAATAACTGGTTTTAATATAAACCCTTCATTGATGGCAATGCAATGTTGGTGAGAGAGAAGAAAACAACACAGATGAGATATATGTCACAACAAGTGGATGATGGATATCTAACGAATGAAGTTAAGAAGATATATATGCAGATGAGAGTCCTTAGACTCCTGCATCTCTTTAAACATTAGTTTAAATAATAATAATGATAATAATAATAATTATTATTATTGATTCAAAAAGAAGGTATAAGATCCTATTATGCGGTGCCACCTAACCAGTATGTAGAAGGAGAGAGAGGATTTAAATGATTTGGATTTTACGGAGAAGTTAAGGAAACATTAGTATATCTGTTATTACCTCCAAATCATAGTTTTGTAAATGATTTGGAAACATCAGTTTATGAAATCAAGAACGAGTAATGATCTCATTGATTTTGTCGTGGTAATTGGACATTTCAGATTTGCCAAGTGGCTTAAAAATAGCTAAAATATCATCTCAGAGTGGAAGTGAAGCTATATGCATATATGCATATATTTGCCTAATCATCCATCCAGTAGGTCCAACAAACGGCATGCCTTCGTTTGAGGGTTTCTATTAGTCTGCCAATGCTGGAAAAGACCAAACTAATTAGTCCATATCAAGTGAGGGTGATATCCCTCCACCCCCAAATGTTGAAATTTCAACTAAAGAACTTGTACGTTCTTCTGATCCAATTATAACAACCGAGATGATCTTTCTGCACAACTGGTTTAACCCTCTAGTTTCAATATTTTGAATAAGTTAATACATTTATTTGGGATCCAAAATACCATTCTTTTTTGGGCTCACAAAATGGTGGAGAGCTTGTGTTTAACGAGAGGGTTAGAGAATGCTGGCCGAACTGCTGATTTCTAGGTACCTACAGGGTTAGATGGTTCAGTTCTGGACATAGTTACTCGGAGAATATTCACGTGAGACCTGAAAATCCTTCAACAAATAGGGGAGCAAGAAAGGATGGACTAGAATGCTTGATCAAAAACGAACATTACATACTCTCATATGACAAAATGAATAAAATAATTTTATCCTGTGTAAATTCCAAATTCCCTAGAAACAATCACAAACAGTTTATGCTATGACAACTATTGAAAGAACATGTTACAGCTACAAAGTTGAGCTGCAGGGTTAATTATTTTCGAGTAGCTGCTCAAGGTGCTCAATTTCCCTTTATAATGGCATCAAGATCAGCTTGCAGTTTGTCTACATTTAAGCTTTGGGAGGCCATGCCTGTTAGCTTCTTTTCATGTTCGGCAATTTCTCTTCGTATTCTATCAGTCATGAGGATTTTCTCAGATATTTGTTCAAAGCACTCGTGTAAGCTGGTGATAAGCCTATAAGCTTGACACCCTACTGGATCCTTCTTTGCTTCCCTGCGAAAAAATGATTTTCTTCAGTTAAGAATGCAATAATACCTGTCCTTCCAAAAAGTAAGAATTCTTTGAGGCCCAGAATGGAAAACAAACACAAAAAGTAAATAATTCACACCTGAATACTATTTCATCCAAAATAGCATAGGTTCGGTGTAGGCGTTCTTGGATAGAATTACTTTCTATCTGAAGGTCTCGGGTGTCTTTCAAAATCCGTTCTGTGTCAGCTTCCTGTTTCCAACTATTTTTGGTGATCTCCTTTATCCGCTCTATATAGGATGTTCTAGTTGGTAGTCTAGGTTGCTTCTCAAGATCCATAGAAAGTTTTGAATGTTCCTCCTCCCTACAGAATACCAAGGGACCTCTTATAAAATTAGGCAAAAATATTTGCTAAAATAACTTCATCATGGTTTAGTTTTGACCATATACTGCCGCGTAATTTCAAACAAGATGGACTCGCTTTCCCGCTCAACTTCCCTCAATTTTTGGAGTTTCTCCTGAACCTCAGGCACGTTTGCACAAAGTGAGTCCTCTAGGCTTCTCTTTTTCTCCTCCAGAGGCTTTCTGAAAGCATTCCAGGAAAAAAAACCATGTATAACAGGAAAAATAAAAATTTGTATTATAATTATTTCCTTTAAAAATAAAAAAAACCTCAAGGTACCCATGTATTCCATTAAAAAAAAAATTGCTTTTAAAGTGAATTTATTCCAAATGAACATACACAAATTAACAGATCAGTGACCTTACCACTCTGACTCCAATTCCACAATGTTATGCTTTCTGGAATCTATTTGCTTGTTAAGCTGCTCAAGGTAAAAGCCAATAGGAAGTTGGTCATCAAATGCCATTTCTGCTGCAGCCTTTAACAACTCAAACTCTTCAAGTTTCTGTGATTCTGAAACCCTTGCAGTCACCTCCTTCATAAGAAACTTTTCTTGGCTTTCTAAAGTTTCAGTCTCATGTCTTATCTAGTAGGAAAAATGCAAGCCAAAAAAAAAAATCATCGGCATCTTTTCCCCTTTGAATTAAAGAAACTATGAAAAATAAAGTTTTTGAACCTCTCTTTCTCTATCAAAATTTATGCTTTTCATCCCTTTTCTATGCCATATACTCAAAATGCTCTTGGAAAAGTAAATCAACTCACCACATATTTCATATCATTAGCACAATTATGTAATATCACAAAATCCCTCCATGTAAAATAAGCATATACCTTTGATGACTGCACAAAAGCAGAATCCACCTTTTGAATATGGTTATCATCTTTCCGAGCAAAAGCGTCCTCACTTCCAAATACATTGCATCCTGAATCACAATCTTCTGCAGCCAAAAATTTTTTATTTATGGTGCCAGTTAAGTTCTCCTAGCTGAAATTTGGCGTCCTTGACCCACGAGAGGATCCATCTTCAACCTTGGAATCAGATGATTCTGATTCTACATTATGAAGATTAAAATCTTTCAATTTTTCTTGTTGGTGACTAAGATCTAACCCTTTGTTATCAGCCTTCTCCATCCAGTCCTGTGAATTATCAGTAGAGCCATCCTCTTTCATATTCCTTGTGTTGTTTACATACTTCCGATTAGGGATTTTAACAACAATGGACAACTCAGAAACCTTCTCAACCAAAAATCTCACCAACTTATATAAGTTCTCTTCAGATGGATACAGGAACTGCCGCAAGCAAGACATATCATCTGTTCTGAGAATAATATTAGAAGAATAAGAATAGCAGTAAAAAGGAAGCAGGCTCAGTAAGACCAAACACAGAATCAAATGGATACGGATTAAAAACAAAAAAATCCTGAACTTTCTAAATGGTTAAACTTCACCCCTCAACAACCAGCACAAAAGGTCTGTGGCCATAAATGCAAGTACAACACAGCTTCTGGAATTGCTGTTTGTTCTCTAGCATTCATTGTGCAGATAGTGGCAATCTTACATTCTCAATCAAATACACGTAAACTGATAGATAAAGTGGTCAAATTTGAAAACAAGTACAGCTTTCAAATTTTAACTGAGTAGGCTAAACTGGCTGACAATTTATCAGAGTCACTGCAATCCTATATAAATGCTGTATGCATGTGATATTAATGTTCTCAATAACCCAAACAGACTAATCAAGTTTTGTATCATATAATGCTGAATCTTTTTATGAACAAAAACCATGAGTCATCACAATAAGCCCTCCTTCTAAAACAACCACAAAAGCTACTCCCTTGGACTACCCAACCGACCCATCTCAAGATACAAACCAAAGGTCGTTGCTTTCTTTAGACTTCAGTTTTTGTTATACTTCCGTAAATCCCAATTCAATGCACAAAAGAACCCAGGGAAAAAAGCTCTTAATTGAAGGGTCTGCTTACTTCAATTGTAATTCTATCTGAATGCTTCACTAAATGGTTATTACTGTCATATTGCATCCACAACTTCTATATTATCAGAAATATTTGTGCCCAAGTAAAACTTGATATAAATTAAACAGACCCTTAACAAGCAGTAAATTTCTTGCCCTTTCTGTTTAAGCAATTCAACCCTAAATGAACTACATGAATTGAAGTAATTAGAAAAGAAAACAAAAAAAAAATCAAATTAATTTGAAATTTCACATTAGAAAGCAAAGATCTTACCCTAGTAACAACAAACTAAACAAAAAAGAAAAGATTCAAGAAACTTTCTTTCACTTTCCTGCAATTTGTGAGCTTCCAAACACTAACTAACAGTACCTTATAGTAGGTGATATCTCCAATATAACCGAGTCTCTTAACAGCTAAAGCAAGGTCCGTACAGATCTTGAACTTGTCGACCAAGGAGTTGGGGAAAGATGAAGGGAAGGACGCCGTGTCGTCAAGGAGGTTAAGGCACTCGGCGCAGATCGAGACCAAGGCAGCCGGCATCAAGTCATGGATCGAAAAAACGGTGCTAGGGATCAAAACGCCGGCGTTTTGCAGCGACTTGAACATTACGACGTCGTTCTCTTCCATCATCAAAATAAAGATTGTGTGCGCGTTCGATCAATCGATGGACGGAATCTGACGTACGAGACCAGAAACCGTACGGCCAGGCTTTTTCTTCTGTTCTATTTTCATCGTCTACTATGTTTCAACTTTCCAACTTCGCCTTTGCGAGTCACGTTACGGCGGAACCATGATCCACGAATAAAGCTTCCTTTCTTTCCTATAGTAACTCGCCACGTGGCAAGTTTTTTGGGACAATACCTCAGTTTCAGTTGTCCTTGGTTCCATCTTTCAATTTTACCATGTGTTTCGCAAAACGACGTAGAGAGACAAAATAAGAAATTGTTTGGATAGCCAAATATGGGAAGAAAAAAATAATATTTTATATATTTTTAATTTTATTTTTTATTAAAAAATATTTAAATACATAATTATAATTTATAACGATAAAAAATAATTATTTTATAAATTAATTGATTTTATATGAAATTAAAATTTATATAATGATAAATATAATGTGAATATGAAAAATTCTAAAACTATTTTTTATATTTGAAATATTAAAAAATATATTTATAGATTGAGTTAAATGTAATAAAAATATTTTTCAATAAATTTATTTTTTAAATATTTTTAAATATTGAAATGTAACACAAGTATTTTTTACATATTGTTTAAATATTGAAATATTACCCGAAAATTGTTGAGTGAAAATAAGAACAAATGAAACAACTTTAGTTCTCGTAATAGACTATCAGATTCTGTAATTTTTTACACTATCTGGGGGCAGGATAGTCATTTTAGCAAAATCCTCTCATTCTTTTTTTTTTCTCCATTTTGGAAAGAAAATGGCAGACGAGGAAATTTTAAATATTTTCCTTTCCCTTCCATTTTCCCTTCCTCCCAAACAATATATTTTGTCTTTTCTCTTTCATTTTACCTTCTTATTTTTCCCCTCTCTTATTTTCCTCCCTCCTAAGCACCCTCTTAGTGTTATTAATCTTTTTTTGAGATGAGGCATTGGGACCAGCATGAGTGATTACCATATATTAGTGATAACCTATAAACCATCCATAAATATAAAATATTCAGTGAATAAGTATGTGGATAAATTATAAAATGATAAAAAAAATATAATTATTTTTATGTTTTAATTAATTTTATATGAAAACAAATTTATATTATAGTAAATAGAAATAAATATAATATTAATATTATAAAAATTCAAACACCAATTTTTGTATTTTAAATTTTAAAAAAATTAGTTTTAGTATTCAGTTTTATTTTCTTAATGCTAAATACTAGTTTTAAATTGAAATGCTAAACTTTAATATTCATCAAGCATCATTTTCAGTGATTGAATGCTCAAATGTTGAACATTAATAAATAAACGTCAAATCAAATAGATACTAAGTTTAGGAGGTGGTTGACTTACTTTCATTCGACCTTCCAAACAACATTTATTAGAGTGTTTGTTGGTGGATTATGGAGCAACTAAATGATAATTATCTAAAGAATGAACTTCAAGATCTTATTAAGAGAATTGACCAAATTTTGGTTGGGAAGCTCCTTTCTTCTCAAAGCATGGCTTTGAGGTTGTTTAAAATGATTCTAATTAAAGCTTGGAAGCTAAAGTCTTAACTTTCATGTATAAAAGTATTGGCAAAATTGTTCATCTTTACCTTTCACTCAAAAGGAAGAAAAGCAAAATGTGATTAAAGGTATATGTCGTGAGTGATTTTGAATTCTTTGGTAGTGTTAATTGAATAACCTATTGATGCTCCAATGGAGAGACTTGATTTCTCAACATAATTCTAGGTTGAGGTTCATAATCTCCTACCTGATTAAATGAACATTTGCAATGCTCGACTTTTTGGCAAGTTATTTAGAGGTTTTATGGAAATAGAAGGGATAGAGCTCGTGGTACTATGTTGTATTCAAATGCGTATTAAGGTATAGGTCGATCTATATGAGCCCCTTTCACTTGGGCTTGGAATAATTGTAAATAATGGTTTGAGTGTTGGATTCTAGGATGATGACAATGTGTATTTTAAGTATGAACATTTGTTTGAGTTCTGCTTCCTCTATGGAAGGATAGGACATATTCACGCATTTGTTTCTATCAAGATGATCAAAGATCTCAGGAGATTCTGTACTCTTGTAATTTCAAATATGAAGCTTAGATGAGGAGCTTGGTTTATCCATGTCTTATCAAGCCCTAAAAATCTTGATTTGAAGTCCATGATGATAAAATAGAGTTATATTATGTGAAAGAATTGCAGAAACAATCGAGTTAACTCAGATGTGCATGGAGCAAAGAGTTTAAAAAGGTATAGAATCAACTAAAAAGCCTATTTCTCGAGGATAGTGAAATGGCAACGTCAGACCATTATGCCATTTCAGAAAGTAGATTTTCCAAGATAACAACATGTGGAGAAAAATTTGGCAAAAAGAGGTGTCAATTAATGCTTATAGAGAGGGCCTACTTTAACTATTAGTTTTATTGATGATAGTGGGCCAAATGATAAAGGCAAGAAAGTTTTAAGCCCATATTTGCCCTCTAATGGTGACTTTTTTGGGCAATTGTACTTAGAGCCTATTCAATTAGGTTGTGTTGGTAGCCCAAAGCAAAATAAAATAAAGTCTAAAGAAATAGGGCTTAGTGTCCAGGAAACACAAATGACTAAGAGGATTAGTAGGCATAACCCATAAATGTTTGGGTTTATAAGCTTGTTAAAGTGGTTTACTAGGGAAAAATGTCAAGTTGGTAGGATAATCACTGATATGGTTTAGAACCAAGGATTTATAACTAGGGGCTCTTCTCAAGAGATTATATCATTAGCTATGTCGAAGAAAAGGAAGATTAAGGAAATAACAAGAAGGCAAAAGATGGTGAGATTGGGAATAATGCATAAGGTTTACCCTCAAAAGTTAAGCACATTGACAATAAAGAATAGAAAAAAAATAGTTTATACATACTTTAATAATGAGGACGAGGGAGTTGGTGGCTTACCTAAAGCCACCAAAAAGTCTATGAGGTCCATATATGGAAATATTTAGGTATGAAACATCATTTATATAACTTAATACAAGTTAATCATCGCATTCTGCTCTTTCTTTTTGATACCAAATGAACAATAAAGTTTTTAGAGAAACATAGGAGAAGGATGGGTTTTAATTACAATTGTTATGTAGAACCAAAAGTTTGGCAGTAGGTCTAGCTTTATGGTGGATCCAAGAAGTGTAGATCAAAGTCCTTCATTTCTTACCCCATTGGATCCATACTTGGTGTGCCTTCCTAACTGTGGATAAGGTTTGATTTTCAACCTTGTAGAGATTTAAGGAAGAATGTAAAAATGATATCTTTAACTTTTTTAATTTTAAACCCAACAATGATCAACCATGGTTGGTTTTCAATGTTATAGATAAACCTTTAAATAAATACAATGGCCATAACCTTTCTCAAACCTAGAGTTCCATTCTTAATGAGTGGATTGCACAATGTAGTATGTTAGAAATTTAGTACCATGGTCCACTGTACACTTGGCCAAACAAAAATAGACTAATGTATGATGTAAAGATAGGGGTATGTCAAACTCATCTTGGAAGATTTTATTCGATAATGCATTTATTCTACATAGTGATATGGTGGATTCAAATTATAAACCTCTTATATTAAACTTTCTTCGTTATACTTTTAAAAGGAAAAAAAGGATTTAAATTTGAGGCTAAATGGCTAGAGGATAAATGCATTAATAGTATTCAACATCATAGGTTACTTCTATTAGAGGATCAAAGCAATTTATTTTCAATCAAAAGTTTAAAGGGTTATGCAAAAGAGCTAAGGGCTATCATAAGAAGGACGTGGAAAATACTAAACCCTAGATTATGTCTACCATTCAAGAATTATAAAAAATTCAAAATCCTAAAGATAATTACTCTATTCATCAAGAAAATGACCTAATACAAAGACTGAATAGTCTTTAAAAATAAGAGGAACAAATAACACTAACATTTTATGATTAAATGGCTTAAGGAAGGGGGATGGAAATACGATATCTTTAATGCTTTAACTATTCAAATAAGGAGGAGGACTTGAATTACAACTTTAAAAATCAAAGGATGGCACATGGTTAACTAAGATAGATAACCTACAAGATGAAGTGGTGAACTATTTAAACAAAGTCTATTTAATTAAGCAAATCATTAGGGAGGGGGAAATTCTTCAAAGGGTTTAAAAAGTGGTTTTTGAGGATTTGAATGTCAAGCTATTGAAAGAAGTGACTCTAGATGAAGTTAAGGAGGAAATGTTTAGTATGGGAGGTATTCAGGCACCTAAACCTAATGGCTTCCAAACTATTTTTTTATCAAAAACACAAGACCATTTGGAAGGATGATCTACTACTAGTTGTGCAAAGATTTTTCTATACCAAGTTACTTCTAAAGTCCTTTAATAGAACAATAATTATTCTAATTCAAAAGGTATATAATCCCACTACTGTTGAACAGTTTTGTCCAATTAATTTGTGTAATATATTTTATAAAATCATAGTTAAGAGAATAATTAATAGATTAAAAGTACACCTCCATGCTCTAGTTGATCCTGATCAACGTGTTTTTACTCTTGGTAGATTCATTCAGGAAAACATATTCATTGTGCACGAGGTCCTCCATGCTTTAAGTAAATCCACATTACCCTAGAATGCAAGTCTTGCTCTTAAATTGGATATATTTCTAAGGCTTATGATGGAGTTTAAAAGGGTTTTCTAGAGCTAGTGATAAGGAAAATAGGCTTTTATAAAGGTTTCATTTATATTATTATGTAGTATGTCTCTATTATTTCCTTTCAATTAGTTATTAATGGCTCTCACTCTCGTGCTCTCAAACCTAATTGAGGGCTTAAACAAGGGGATCTTTTATCCCTTTACTTATTCCTTCTCGTAACAAATGTTCTCTTAGCATTCACTAAGCAAACTATTGCATAACAACTTATACATGGCGTTAAGTTGAACAAGAGATGTCCAACATTTTCTCATATTTCACTACATAAAAAAAAAAAAAAAAACAGTTTACCCACAAAAATTTTCACAGGTAAAACTAACAAATTCGGTAGGTAAATTAAATTACCTACAGATTGACTACGAAAATTTTTCATAGGCATGAGATAGTCGGTAATTTTTACTAATGGATTTTTTCCATAGGTAAATTTTACCTATAAGTTACCTAGGAAAATTTTCGAAGGTAATATTTATCTATGAGAATTTCAGTAGGTAAATGATGACCAAATTTACCATGTGAAATTAAGAAATTTCATCGGTAAATTACCGACGAAATTTTTGTCTGGAATTCCACAGATAAATTTATTTATGGAATATTTTTGAAGGTATTTACCTATGAAAATTTTCCATAGGTTAATATTACCTACGAAATATTTTCATAGGCAAATTAGTAGCTGTATTTTAATTGCTTTTTTTAAATATTATTATTAGTCATATTTTTGGTAATATTGTAAATGTTATATAAAATATACACATTATATAAAATAAAAAAATATGCTACAAATATTATATAAAATATATATATTATATAAAATATGCTACAAATATTAAATAACAATGTTATTACATAAACATAGTTCACATGTTCTATTGTTTCATAAACATAACATGCCATTAATCATCTTCATGCAGCGTGGGCGATTGGGTGGGCTCATCACTAGATGGTGGATGCAGAGAACGAGTCTAACTAATTTGAACTAGCATTAAAAGCTCCTTAAAATAGTCACCTACAAAAAATAAAATCGACAATTGATTTCAATACCCAAAAAAAATGTGTAAACACATTTTTAACTATCAAGATTTTAGAACCCATTCATACTGACAAATAAATAAGAAAAAATCATGAGTATGAAGAAGTGAACAAGCATCAGAACTTGCAAAGGACATTGTTTCATTCTTGCCTCAAACCTATATACAAATCTAGCTTTCGACATTAGGACTTTTATTATATATGTTTATTATTGGCCCTTCAAAATTTTGCAATGTTATGATAACATTGTAGACTACTTACAAAGTCTAAAGAAAGCGAAAATTGAAATTGATTAACAAATAGGAGCAAGAATTAATAATAAAACTTGAAATCCAAAATGTTTGAGGAACTCAAGTCCATTTTCAACTCTCATGTACAACTTCCACTGAAATACTCAATAATTCATCTTGGATTTTCATTTGATGAAAAATAGACCATAAGTTTTTAAATGATACAGTTAACATGAGAGAATTAAAAACAAGGAGAGAAATTCAAATAAAGAGAAGAAAGTAACAAAAGAGCAAAAACAAAAGATTCAATTGCATGAGTCCTAATACTCAAAATGCATAAAAATGTTAGCAAACTCATACATGTTAAATTAATGAAACTTACTACGACGCAGAACAAAAAGAATGCGAAAAACAACATAATATCAGAACTATAAAGCATCTCATATAACAAGCTACTATGATGCCAAAAACAACCAATTGGAAGTATGATAAACATATTAAGTATGCTTTTAAGTCATAATAGTAAAGAAAAGAGTAGAACCAAAGTTAAAAGCTTAACACTCCGATTGTTCGTAAATTATGACACAACATAGAAACTTGAAAATTCAGCCAAACACTTCAGCTCAACCACTGAATTTACTTAATACACAAATTGGCAATAGATGATAAAAGCATAAAGATAAGACATCAAACCATCTCATAATGAACAAGTAACAAGAAGTGTTTTCACAAAATAATAAAGCATATCAATAACAAATAACAGTAAGTAGTGTTTAATCTCTATGGTTATAATAATAACTCAAAGTGATGGTGTACATATCTGTAGAATCAGAAACTTGCATTGAATAAATCCATTAAGCGAACCTATTAAACCTCACTCAAACATCCAAAAAAAAGAAAACACAAGTATCACCAATTCAAAACTATATATATGGAGGATACGAGTGACAGTTTTTCCCGTGATATAACAGCAAAATAAAGACAATCCCAATCAATATTGTACAACACAACCAAACTCGTTACATCTGATATAAGAACATTCTTAGTGATAAAATCAACATAACCATAGCAATAGAGATATCTAATTCAAGATTAAAAAACCAACAAAAATACCCAACCCCAAATTGAAGTTTAAAAAAAAAAAATCTCAGTAAGCATATTGAATTATCCAACCCTAACCAAAATACCAACAAAAATTACCAACCCCAAATTGAAGATTAAAAACAAATAATTCAAATACCCAATTCAATACAAATCAGTAAGCATATGAAAATTAATTAAGAATAGAGAATAAAAATAAAATTAATCTTAAAACAAAGTAGGAATATAATGGAAAATATAGAGTCGGAGCAAGAAGAGAATGAGGAGGAGGTAGTCGAAGAAACGAATATAGCGGGACGAGCCGAAGTAGCAAGCTATGTTGAAAAAAAATGGATGAAGGGCCCACAAAGAAAAATAAGGGAGAGGGTTGTGGAGGCAAAGATAATCATGTCAATTGCACTAAAAAAAAATCTATTAATGGCCCCTATTATTGTACAGTGAAGTTATCTAAATATTAACAAGATATAAAAAGTATGAGACAATATAATTTGAAGAGATAAATAATAATATTAATGATCTAAAAAATCTAAATTTGATAGACTTTGTATGAAAACTTAGATTTTGAAAGAATTTAATAGAAAAAATTTTATTTTAATGATTTCCTTAAAATAATTTAATTCTATCATTTAAAAAAGAAATAATTTGATAAGAAAATTAAATTAAGTCAAAGTTATAAATTTTAAAAGAATTCAATCCAATTAAAAACTTAGATAAAATCACTTTAATAATTTTGTAACGGAGTACTATTCTTATTTTAAATAAATATTGGTATTTAAGTAAATAAAATGATTTCAATTCATCATAGATTTATTCCAAGAAATTGAATTCAAGTGAATTCTATCAATTCAACATTTGTTCCAAATAATAGAATTTATCACTAAATAGAATTCTCTCACTAATAAAATTCTTTTTTATATGATGTGTTTTAAATAGAGTATTAATGAAATTTTAATTATACTTAAACTTTTTAATTGAAACAATCATACCATAATTTTCTTTAGTTTTACTTATATTATATCCAAAATCAAAGTCAAAATAAAGTGTATATTTATATTAAATTGAACATTATATTATTTAGTTAGTTTAATTAGAACCTAAAATTTAGATTTTAGTTAAAACAATATTTTTCATTTTAGTTTAATTTAATCAAATTTTTAGTAAAAGATTAAAATTTAGTTTAATTAATTTTGTATGAAAAATAAAAATAATTTTCATTTATATTTAAAATTAAAATTAATCCTATATATATATATATATATATATATATATAATGTTTTGTATTCACATTATGCAATATGTAGAATAAATGTTTCCGATGACCTTCTTAAAATGACCCTTTATGCTGAGTCAATTTATCTTCATTTGTCACGTCATAACCAGTGCACCAAAATTGGGTTAATCTCGAATATAGTATTTTATTAAAATAAATTATAGGATTAATAATTTCAATAGAATGATTTTTTTTCGATGACCTTCTTAGAATGACTGCTATAATTAGATAAATTTTTGGGCAATTCACCCTCTCTTTTACTTATATTACTAATTCACCTCTTGAATTTTTTTTAAATGTACACTAATCTTTTTCTGATTTAATTTTAATTTCTTTTTGACCAAAAAAAAATTATTTAATCTTAATAAATCAAAGGTTTATTGTCAATCAATTAAAATTTTTAACATATACGCATAATTACATTTGTATTAAATGAATATATGAATATCTTTATACTCAAGGAAAAAAAGTGTAGCAGTAAACTTGGCAGATAGGTTTATAAAGTGATTATATACATTGACTACTAAGCTTTTTTTCCATTAGATGGAACAATTTGCGGTTTCAACCAAAAGAAAAAAAAATTCTATTATCTTTTATGTTTTTAATTTCACAGTGAGAGTCTTTGGATTTTACTCAGCATTTCTCTTTCCTGAATTATTTAGGTAGATTTATCTATATCATATCTAATGAATTCACGAAAAGTTACTTCCATAGTCTTCTAACATATTCGAACACAATAAATAGCGATACACTCTTTAATCTTGTGGTTTTTTGACGCATTGATGAGAATTAATCCGCATACACTGTAATTCCATAGGGCAAAAGACCTCCTACCCATTGCGTTATTATTGCCCAAAAGCGGCTCAATCCGAACAAAGAGGATGGTGATGACTATCCCCCACAAAATTTAATTTTCATTTTGTCTTGGCCTTTAATGGGGTCCTATCATGATCTCAAAACTTTTAGCCACAACATTCTTTGGATGCTGCAATCTTTTAGAAAGGTTCTTGGAATGTTAATTGTCCTAATAAATCTCAACAAGGAGGGAAAAAAAAAATCTGGCAAGTATCAAAATACGTAAGAATATAGTATATGTGATAGGGAGAAGTAACTCATTTTCTCAAACTTCAGACCATGAAAAGCATGTGGCCTACCAACCAAAGCCTTTCCTCAATAAATACTTCAGGCAGGCATGAGGTAGACTTGTTACAGTTAATTCACTTACATTGCTGGTTTGTCACTCACCACTTGGTAGTTTCTGTGTAGGAATAATGGAGATTAGAAAAGAGGGTGAAATTGAGGATATGTCATTGTCCCCTCCAACTATGGGGTCTATGCAAATTGCAGGGAGCAATGGCTTTGCTCACAACATAGAGTACATGTCTCAAGCATACCTTAGAAATAGGTATTCAGAGATTGATATTGAAGATCATAACTTGAATATAAATAAAGATCGCCCTCTTCCAATATTTCTCAAGGTAATGCTGCTTAAATTTTACTTTTTTTTTTTTTTTTCATTTGGATAGTACACGAGTTCATAATGCTCGTGCGCTAAAATACCCTTTTACTTATTTCTGACTGACTCAAAAAGTTCAATTCATAAACGAATCAGTTGTACTTGATGATATTGAAGTTTCAATCCCAATAAGAGCCTAATTAATCAAAAAAAAAAAAAAAAAGGAACAAAATGAAGTCGATAGATATCGATGTTTATAATTTTATTGACATGAATTAAGCAAACAGAATGTCAATATCTGTGATCTACTTTGCAGTTTGAGGATGTCGTATATAAAGTAAGGAGTGGTCAAGCTTCCTCTGCCAATCCTGTGAAGGTAGTAGTGTCAAAGGTAGCCTCACAGCGGAACTTGGAGCAAGATAATAACTATAAGAAAATCTTGAAGGGTATAACAGGAAGCATTGGCCCTGGTGAAATCCTTGCTCTGATGGGTCCTTCTGGTAGTGGTAAAACAACATTGTTAAAGATAATAGGAGGAAGATTATCAGATAATGTTAAAGGAAGCATTACTTACAATGACATTCCTTATAATGCAGCCCTCAAGAGAAGGTTATTCCATAAAATCCAATCTTAATTACTCATTAAAAAGCATAATATTGAGTTTCAAAAACAATTTGTGCGCAGGATTGGATTTGTGACCCAAGATGCTGTGCTATTCCCACAACTTACAGTAGAAGAAACTCTTGTCTTTGCTGCATTTTTAAGACTTCCTGGAGACATGAGTTCACAACAGAAATATGCTAGAGTAGAGATAATTATAAAGGAGTTAGGCCTTGAAAGGTATGCATTAGATGATTAAGGCTATTAATTTGATGCCTTTGTAGCTAAACTGTTCTGTATCGATCCACAGGTGTCGCCACACAAGAATTGGAGGAGGATTCGTCAAGGGCATATCAGGGGGAGAAAGAAAAAGAACTAGCATTGGCTATGAAATCCTCGTTGATCCTTCATTGCTGCTGCTTGACGAACCCACCTCAGGCCTTGATTCCACTTCAGCAAGTAGACTCCTTCAGGTTCTTCAAGGACTAGCTAAGGTATTACTGTAAATGCATTTCATTTCACAAGTAGTCTCTTATGATTACACATATCAAGCAAAAATCCTTGTGCAAATTGTACTTGATGGTGTGCATGCATGTATAGGCAGGACGGACAATAATCACAACTATCCATCAGCCTTCAAGCAGAATGTTTCATATGTTTGACAAGCTTCTGCTGATAGCAGAAGGCTATCCTGTGTATTATGGAAAGGCTAGAGAGTCTATGGACTATTTTTCGTCTCTGAGATTCATCCCAGAGATTGCCATGAACCCTGCAGAGTTCTTGCTCGATTTAGCAACCGGACAAGTGAACGACATAGGTGTGCCTCAAGATATACGCCCAATTTCTGGAGCTCCTGAATCTGAGAAAGAAGTAATCAAAGTAAGAATTTTCTATTTTCTCTATAAAAACATTGCATATTTCTTCCTCTCCATTTCACATTTATTCTGTATGTTATTAGTACCTTCAACTCAAGTACAAAACTCAGCTTGAGCCAAGAGAGAGGGAAGAGAATCATCGGCGTGCAAAGGCACCTGAGCATCTCAGATTGGCAGTTCAAGTCAAGAAAGATTGGAGTTTGAGTTGGTGGGCACAATTTATGATACTGGTGCAGAGAACATACAGGGAAAGGTGCAGAGATTATTTTGATAAGCTAAGATTAGTTCAAGCTCTAGTAGTTGCAATCCTGTTAGGCCTTCTTTGGTGGAAATCCGAAACTGGAACAGAAGCTCAACTCAGAGATCAAGTATAGTTCCTCTTACTTCATTTTATTATTTTGGGTGCATCATAAATTTTTAAAGTGGAGGGAGCTGTCAGAGTTTGAACCTCTTAACTTGTTGCATTACGAGACTGAGTACTCGACCACTAAGCTACTAGACCAATTACTTGACTTCATATCGAATTGCAGGTTGGTCTAATGTTCTATATTTGCATTTTCTGGACATCATCATCGATCTTTGGAGCAGTATACGTGTTTCCATTCGAAAAGATTTATTTGGTGAAAGAAAGGAAAGCAGATATGTACAGATTAAGTGTATACTATGTGTGCAGTACTCTGTGTGACATGATGGCTCATGTGTCCTATCCTACGTTTTTCATGATCATAGTGTACTTCATGGCCGAATTTAAGAGGACAGTCCCTTGCTTCTTCTTGACATTGTTTACCGTACTGCTTATAGCAATTACCAGCCAAGTAAGTTGAATCAATCAAATTCAAGTTGAATTAACTAAATGAGGTCCAGCTTTT
This sequence comes from Omphalea diandra, assembly GCA_949677035.1. Classification (NCBI taxonomy): domain Eukaryota; kingdom Viridiplantae; phylum Streptophyta; class Magnoliopsida; order Malpighiales; family Euphorbiaceae; genus Omphalea; species Omphalea diandra. Next base: position 44,471 of record CATIWR010070095.1, read on the forward strand.
ATTAGTTTCCTTTTGTGTGTGACGAAAGGGGGCTGGAGAGCTATTTGGAGCTGCAAGTTTGAGCATCAAAAGAGCAGGAATGTTTGCTTCTTTGATCTTAATGTTGTTTCTTCTCACTGGAGGTTACTATGTCCAGGTACTCTATCTCCTATTCAGTTACCAAAACATTCTAATTCTTTCATGTCAAGGGATTACCTTCTCCAGCGAGGAGCTTATGAGGCACAAAAACTTTTATCAAGTCACATTTCTACATTTTAGAAACATTTATGCATTTCTTTTTTTTTCACATTTCTCTCACATTTTTTCTATAAAGTTTTAGAAAATACCGTTTCCTCTGTGTCCATTGTCCTATTTTCCTATTTCTGTTTTCATGCCACATAGATAAAGAGTAACAATAATTTTTTTTTTCTTGTTGCAGCACATACCAAAATTTATGCAGTGGCTGAAGTACTTATCATTCATGTACTACGGATTCAGGCTTCTGTTAAAAGTCCAATATGATGGAGATCAGTTGTATGAATGCGAAAGCAAAGGAGGGTGTAGGCCTCTGCAGAGTTCGCCTTCGTTTGATACAGTGAACTTAAAAGGTGGATTGCAAGAAGTTTGGGTGCTACTAGCCATGGCATTAGGGTTCAGAATCATTGCATACTTCTGCCTTAGAAGAAGGATCAATGTATGCCATCTTTGAGCAGATGATGCACACACACAAGAAATGATTTTGAGGAACATGAATGCATTTTATTAAAGAATAAGAGAAAGCAAAACACAACATAGAGCAAAAGCAAGAAAGTTGCTGTACCAACTAAAGAAAGAACATAAACATTGCTGCGTGCATAAGAACTGAGAATTTCCTAATGAATTTCTTAATTTCAGTTCATAATTTCCCGGCAATGAAAAAGAAAAATTAATTATGTCTAAGTCTTGAATGAAACCAACACAATGGAATATTCTAAACTAGAAAAGGAAATAAAGCAAACGAGGACTGCCTTTTGGAGGGAAAAAAGTTGTCGTGGCTACCCTTTTCAGGATAAAGAAAGGCAATGGTAGCTGTAGCAAGTTGGCATCATCAACAAGGCCTAAAGAAGGAGACAACGTGTGGAATTGTTTCGTCCATTTCTTAGTACAATTCATTACCCTTCTCTTTTTCCACAAAGGCTAATGTGTACCCCATCACACACTTTGGGTCATCTCAGTTTATTATTAATTAATGATCATAGTAAGCAAAGTACAGGATGAAAACTTGCCTTATTTGGGTTGAAAGTTGAGATTTAAGGCCAAATGCTTGTTTGTCATTAATCCCTATGTTTTATTGGTTAGTGGTAATAATCAAACACATCATCACTGTCAACATTAAACAAAACAACATTGATTTTTTTTTTTTTATTCCTTCCGTTCCTAAATAATAGTCATTTTGAAAAAAACCAAAATTCTATTTATCTACCGTTTTTATATAATCAATGAATTTTAAATATTTTTTTAATTGTACATGCATCCTAATCACTCTTTTTATTAATAATTTATAGAATTTCAAAATTATTTAATTAAGAGCAATTTAATATTATTCACTCATTCGCCTCTTATATTTATAATTGGTAATAATCAAACACATCATCACAATCAACATTAAACAAAACAACATCGATTTTTTTTATTCCTTCCATTCCTAAATAATAGTCATTTTGAAAAAAACTAAAATTCTATTTATCTATCTTTTTTATATAATCACTGAATTTTAAATATTTTTTTTAATTGTACATTCATCCTAATCTCTCTTATTATTAATCATTTATAGAATTTCAAAATCATTTAATCAAGAGTAATTTAATCTTATTCACCCATTGGCCTCTTATATTTATGGTTGGTAATAATCAAACACATTATCACAATCAACATTAAACAAAACAATATTGATTTTTTTATTCCTTCCATTCCTAAATAATAGTCATTTTGAAAAAAACCAAAATTTTATTTATCTATCCTTTTTATATAATCAATGAATTTTAAATATTTTTTTAATTGTATATTCATCATAATCACTCTTATTATTAATAATTTATAGAATTTTAAAATCTTTTAATCAAGAGTAATTTAATTTTATTTATTCATTCGCCTCTTATATTTATGGTTGGTAATAATCAAACACATCATCACAATCAACATTAAACAAAACAACATTGATTTTTTTTATTCCTTTCATTCCTAAATAATAGTCATTTTGAAAAAAACCAAAATTCTATCTATCCATCATTTTTATATAATCAATGAATTTTAAATATTTTTTCATTATACATTCATCCTAACCACTCTTATTATTAATAATTTATATAATTTCAAAATCATTTAATTAAAAGTAATTTAATCTCATTCACTAATTCTCCTTTTATATTTATGGTTAATAACTAGTTTCTTACTCCAGTTAAATCCTTTATTTTAGGAAAGAAGGGAATATTATACAAGTTACAAACTCCATTGTATTGAATGTTCCTTGAAAAGAAAAATGATATATTGAAATATACCAAAAAAGAATATAAATGATCTAATATTAAGATTTTAATTAAAAATAGTTCTTTTATAAATTTACTTTAAATTAAAATTTAAATCCATAGTCTCTTACTTTTAGAATCCCAATCAAAAGATATTTTGATAACAATCAATCAAAATATAATTAAAGATACTCACGGTTGCTAGCATCACGTGCAAAAGTTGTCCAAAGCCTTGAACAAGCTCTGAAAGGAACGGACAACTACTGCTACGCATACATCTCCAATATAAAATTAGACAGAAAGTGCTTAACCTTTTAATAAGATATTGATCGAGCAAAAAGAAATTGCAGGCGCAAGTAAAGGTGATATGATTTTGGTAATTACCATTTCCAGGAAATTTCCTTTCCAAGTGTGACCCCACATGAAAAGTCTTTCGCCCTGTCATAATAATAATCATCAATTCATCATAGCCTGCGCACACCAATGTAGTCAAAAAAGTTAATTACATCTTAATTTATCTTGTTGCACTGCCTCTCTACCATTCAACAACATAATGCAGAAGACAACTGAACTCCTTAAACTCTGAACAATCAATTGTTTTTCTAACAAACTGCCATTTATTTTTATCCACCTGTCCTTCTCCTATTGCAGTATTACCCTTCTCTGTTTCCATTTCTGTCTCCTCTGTTTCCTCCCCTGTTTTTCACATTTACGAATTGTAATACAAATCAAATCTTTCTTCATCTGCCAAGATTTCTCCTTTCTTGTGCAGCAATGGAGTTAGTACCCTACGCAGACCCGAATTCAAAGTCAAATTCTTCAACTCTACCATGGCAGGACATGTTCAGATCCGCTTCATTTCGCAGGCCAACAACCACCAATCCGCCAAACCCGCCGCCAAATTCCACCAATGCACCATCGCACGCGCCGAATTCTAAGAACCCAGATCAAAGAAACACCTTTTCAGGTGATGCTGAGGTCCGCCTTGCTCTTTACATAGCCATGGCTCATGCGGGTCTTGCTTTGACAATCTTTATTCTTTATTTTGTGTGCAAGCTTTTGCAAGAGTATTTGAGGCCTATTCAATGGGCTGTTTTGTGTTCAATTCCTTTAAGAGGTATTCAAGAAACCCTTGTTGATTTTTGGAGTGAGCC
>CATIWR010070100.1:0-34677 GCA_949677035.1 Omphalea diandra
ATCTCACTAAAGGCTTCTACTTATCATGAAGCCTTCTAAGGGTCCCCTGATGATCCCAAATGTATGCCATAAAATGGAAATGTACCAATTTACAACCTCCATTCTCTCGACCCCCACCCCCTCCCCCCAATGGTCAATAAAAGGATAAGAGCCACAAGTAAAATTCCACTCATTCAAATGCAGCCACGAAATCGAGGCACTTATAATGACGACTCCATTAGGGACTAACGAAATTGACTTCATGTTGTAATCTCTAGTTCAATTGCACAATCTTTTCCTTATTAATAATTATCCATGGCATTTATGTGGTCTTGACACTTTACCAATCACAGTATGTCGATCCTTTAGACAACCTATGAGTTCTCCAAACTTAAGACTCAATCTCAATTTAGGCTTAGGAGATGGAGTGGGGGGTTCATCAATCACAAGTCAAGTAGCTTTGTGTATGTCAAATGGGGGATATATGACAACTGTCCCCTAAGCTTATAAAGCATCAACCATAACAAATTTGCTAACCACTAGGCTCATGTTGGAGCCATAACACTTTGGAAAATGATATCCCTCTTGTTTGCATTGTTTCTAAAGGAGTGTTAAAGTCTCTTCCACCGATATAAATATGCGATGTATTCCCTTCCCCATTTATGTAAATTCTAATTCCCTCTATGTAAGTGCTTGTGTATTCCAAAGTCTTATTATGTAAATGTTGCTTCTTTATGTAATACCTTACCTTTGGATATGTAAATATTCATGTACATCCCTTCTTCACTTTATAAAAGAGAATCTTTTTTACAGTACATTCCTTTTATCCATGTAAAGTAATTTTTATGCAAATTATAATCTCCTTTTATAGATATTCTTTTAGTACGTCTGCTTGCTTGGTCTAAGGGACCATACTTATTCTTTATTCTTTTGTTGATAGTTGAATAAGATCACACCTAGGATAAAGCTATTAAACCTCGTGTGTGGGAGAAATAAGTTTAAAAAAATCCTTTACAAATAATGTATACATCTCATGCATATATGTATAGTTTATTTGTTCATGAATCATCCTAATAACCTTCATTTTGCATCCATCATACCTTCACCTAACCCTCATAGAAGATAATAGGAAAGAGGCTAGGTAGAGAAATTAAGACACTTAGCCCAATTTAGAATATAGATTTACTAATAGAGTAAGCAAATCGTGCAATATAAGTGGAATTAAAGGAAAAGGTTAAAATACAATTTAGTCAGATGATGGAAGAACAGGTGAATGTGGAGGTGTAAGAGTGCCTCAATGAGATCTTATTAAAGAAAGGAGAAGCATCTTCTAACAGAATTGACAAAGGCAAAGAGCCAATGAAAACTCCACCCTACTAATCATTAATGATGATTATTTGGCATGGATGGCTATCACCAAAGTAAATCTGTGAAAGAAGCAGTTGCTGGTACAACGATGGTGATAGACAAAGATGTAGAAGAAGGCAAAGTGAATGCCAAATTTGATGGCTTATCGCAAAAGGTCCAGAAGACGTTGGATGTAAAAAGGGGTAGAATAAGGGGCTAATGTTGAAGACCTATTGACTCATAAACATCATAAGCTCTCATCTAATTTTCAAATGTTCGAGCTTTCTAAGTTTACAAGAATTCAAGATGCATACAATCTTGTATGCTCATATGTACTCAATATGAAGGCATCTGGGGTCCCAATTGATACATGATGATTTATTTAAGCTATCACTAGAAAGGTTGACTAGGACTAATATTTCGACTAGCTAAGAATAGATAGGAAAGATTGGAAAAATTGACTCAAGCTTTTTAGAGTCATTACTTGTGCAATTTAAAGGTAGAGATTACCCTCTAAGATTTAGAGTCACTAAAGTAGAACACTGGTATGAGCTTTAGTGATAACTTATAGAGATGGAAAAAAATGGTTATCAAATTAAGGACTAGGCCTATAGAATGGCAACAAGTGAAGTTGATTATCAAAGGAAATTTACCGAACATTGACACCATAATTATGGAAATGTTAGTCTAAACTTTTAAATATCTGAAAGAAGTAGGATTGCAAACTAAAGAACTATAGTCGGAGTTAAAGAAGCAATATTTGGGAAGAAGGAAATATCAATCTTAATGACAAGTAGAGGGAAATAAGATAGTAGAAGTGAATGTAGTATGACCTGTAAGGCAATTTATAAACTTGGGGATGTCTTTATCCAAAACTTTTGAGAGGCTTCAAAAGAAAAGAGTATAAATTCACTACCACTTAGGCCAACCCTAATCCTTTACCATGGGGATAGGATGTAAATGCCTATTATGATTATCACTATGGAGTTGATTACCACATTGATGAGTATTTCAGACTAAGGCATGGCATTTAAGACCTTATCAACTCTAAGACTATAATCCCACCTACTCCTAGATAGCTGAGTATTAGGGGGAACCCTTTTCTATACTATCACAATACCCACCTCCAACTAAAGGAACCTTTAAGACTGATTTTAGAATTTTTGAGGAGCTTATCATGGCCACCTTTGAAAAGGTGCTGCCATCAAATGTCATTGTTGCCATTGTGATACATGTTATTAATTCATTAAAATGTTCATATAAAGAGACAAAGGATATCAAGAAAAAGAAGATTAGAATTGAGGAAAGTGATGAAGAAAAAAAGGAAAAGAAAGTTAGTCATGTCATAAGGAGTAGGAAGTATTACCCAAACAAGGAGGCAAGCAAAGAGCCTAAGGCAGAGAAAAAAGTAGAATGACCCTTCATAAAGGAAAAGGAGGAAGAGAACCCAATTATAAGATAGTGAAGAGGATCCCCACTCAAATTAATGTATAGAAATTATTGATCACATCAAAGAAGCACAATAAAGCCATGGTAGAAACATTATCCAACTTGGTCATTTCTAAAGAAGTATCTCTTATAGAGTTAGTAACTTTGATAGCAAATTCAGATAAGAAAAAGATAACCTTTTTCTATGAAAATCTACATCCTGAGGGTTGAGATCACAACATAACATTATTTATCAGGGTTGAAGTAAAGAGAAAGTGCATGCATTCCATTATGGCAGATGATGGACCAAGGATCAATATATGCCTTTTGAAGCTATTACCAAAGTTTAGGATGTTTGTGGCAGACTTAGAAGTATCTAAAAGCATTATTTAGAATTATGATGACATCAAAAGGTTGGCTACTTGAATCTTCAAGACTATGATAAAGACAGAGGTTGTGGAGGCCTTAAGGGATTTTACTATGCCAGACATTCTAGTGACATTTTCATTATTATTAATAAGACCATGGTATCACCCTTTGGAAGGAGTGCCATTGACTTTTCACTAAAAGGTAAAGATTTTGTATAAAAGTGAAGTGGTTACCATTAACATCAAAGTTAAGGATGTAGCATCCACATTAAGCATTATAGTTTTGACACCTTAAGTGATTCCAAGTAGTTGGAGTTAAATATGGTTGAATAGCCCCTAAGATGGCAAATATCAAGTAAGGATGAATTTTCTTCCTTAGCAAGATCTTGGTAAAAATGCCACGAGTATGTCAGAACTCTCAAATATTCCCACTTAGACAACTAAAATTGGACTAGGTTATAAGAAAAGTCATGCTAAGGTTATGGTTAAAGATCCCAAAGGACCTCTCTTAAAGTATTTTATAAAGGAAGGAGAAGAGGTAGAAGAGGAAGAAAAAGAGGACCAGTTAGAGGAAGAGACACTTGATGATTTAGAAAAGGCCTTTTCTTAGATATAGGTTAGGGAGACAAAGTCTAGATATTATAATTATGATGAATCATCTAAAGAAGAAGATCAAAAGGATAAGAAGAAAGAGAAAAAGGCCATGTTCTTCAAGAAGGAGGATGATGAGGAAGAAGACCCTTTTTGGATTTTGTAAGGTCTATGAGATCACTAGAATTAGGAAGAGATAAATTGATCTCATCAATAGTAGTTATACAATTAGTAAATAAGGGAAATGAATGTGCTAATTAACAGTGAATTGAGCCTACCGTGTAAAATCCATATGATGATCCATAATAGGGGCTAAATAAACTGGGTTGTATTGCTAAAGGAAAATACTTAGAGATTAAATTGGTAGATGTTGTGGACATGATTATGAACTCCTTGAAGCTATAGAAAAGGAAATAAAAGTGCAATTATCATGGCTAAAGATGCTAAGTTAGATGGAATAGGATTATAAGACACTTTTCTAAAGATTAAGGTAGGCATATATTAGATCAAGCAAAAATTTAAGGAGAATGTAAAGGCCATGGCTCATACTAAAGAGGTGAATGAGGCATATGTTGAGTAGTTAGGTGATGACGTAAAGCCTTCCCTCGAGCAAGCTAATGATCATGTTGAAAAGAAAAAGGAGAACAAAAAGTAGCCTATCATCAAATAGACTCTGAATGTACCCATAGAGAAATCCCTTATTCCCAATCTTACCAATGTTCTTGTCTCGAGCTTATTCATAATGATCATGCACTCATTTTCGAGTTTAACGTAATGAACAATACGTTTACTTACTTACGTGATGTCTTTTTTAATGGTACTATACATTATATTAATCATTGTAAGAGTATATTTAATATTAACGTTATGCATTGCATTTAATTGAGAATGTTTGAGCTGCTACTAACAAAATATCAAAGGGTTTTCTCATGGACTTTAAAGACATGCCAGGAGTAGATTGATGAATAGTCTAGCCTAAAATTCCTACTTAATAGCATATGAGGCCACTAAAGCAAAAGCTAAAATGAATGCAGCCAGAATGAGTGTAGTTAGTGAAAGAAAAGGTACCTAAATAATTAAAGTCTAAGCTCTTGGAGGTGGCAAATTACCTAGAATGGTTTGCTAACATAGTCTTGTACCCAAGAAGAATGGTTGATTAAGGATATGTGTTGACAAAAGAGATTTGAAATAAAATGTTCCTAAAGAATAACTTCCCATTTTTCCATATTAATGTTCTAATTGACAATGCAACCACTTGTCTTACATATTCATTAAAGTATTTTTTCTTAAGTTATAACCAAATTGTTATAACCATCATGGATGAGGTAATGACTACTTTCATCACTGAATGGGTGCCTACTATTATCGAGTGATGCCATTCGAGTTGAAGAATGCTAGTGCTACCTATTAGTTGATGGTGACTACTTTGTTCTATGACTTGATACATAAGGAGGTGGAGATATATGCCAATGACATGATGATAAAATCAAAAACACTGGAAGAACACTTCAAAGCTTTAGAGAAGTTCTTGCACAGGGTAGATCAGTATAACCTTAGGCTCAACCCAAAGAAATGTGTATTCAAAGTCAATTTTGGTAAATTATTTAGCCATGTAATGAGTGAGAAGGAAATTGAAGTGGATTTAGACAAAGTAAAAGCCATCTAGGACATGTCTAAACTAAAGATGGAGAAGAAAGTTTGAGGAAGACATATCCAATACATTAATAGGATTGTTGCCAGACTTACTCTAACATATGAACTCATTTTCAAGCTTTTAAGGAAAGATTAGTTGGTGGTATTAAATAAGCAATGCCAAAAGGCCTGCAAAAAGATAAAGTAGTATTTGTCTAACCCACTAGTGTTAACATTGCCAAAGTTAGGAAAGCCATTAATTTTATACTTTATAGTGAAAGAGAGATTTATGAGGGCAATGCTTTCACAACAAGATGGTTAAGGGAATAAACATGCGATGTACTATAGTAGCAAGAAGTTGCTCCCTTATAAAGAGAAGGAAAATCAAATTGAGAAGACATGTTTGTAATGGTTTAGGCAATTAGGAAGCTATGATATTTCTTTTACTTTTACTTGGTAGAGATAGTCTCAAAACTGGATCCAATCAAGTATCTGTTTAAAGCCTCTTTCTTAATTTTAAAGCTAGCTAAATGGTTGATACTTTTTACCAAGTTTGATATCAAGTATATGACAAAGAAGGTGATTAAAGGAAAGGAAGTTGCAAAATACGTGACAAAATAACCACTAGTAGAAGAAGAACATGAACTTTCCCAATTCTTTGATGAAGGCCTAAGGGTTATAGAGCCTTAAGGTTAGAGAATGTACTATTATGGTGCAATGAACAAGAAAGGAGTAGGATAGGAGTGATCCTGGTTTCACCTAAAGGAAAATAATTGCCTATGGTTAAGAAGCTAGATTTTAGGGTGACCAATATCATGATGAAATATAAAACATATGTTTTTGGTTTAGAGTCACTGGTTCAAATAAGAGTAATGATAATATGTGTTTGAAGATTCTTTATTGGTGGTTTCCTAAGTGGTTGTTGAATAGGAGTTGAAGGAAGAATAGTTAAGGCTATGCTTGGAATACCTGAACATGTTAACCTAGAACTTCCAAAGGATTGTATTCCATCACATCCCATAGGAAGATGATATGGTGGCAGATGCTTTGGTTATTTGGGTTGCCATTTGGGATGGACCAGAAAGAATGCCAATGAAGCCCTTACTTACACTTAAAGTTAGGGTGTCATGATATGCAAGTAAAAGGGTGATGTAGGTTTAATGGATAATTGACCATTGTATTATGATGTGTAGAGATGTTTAAAAGATGGTATGCACCTTTAAGGGGTAGAGAAGAAAGACAGGGATATCATTGGAAGATTAGCATTGCACTCCATAATTTATGATGGTCTGGTGTATAAGTGGATGCTAGATAGGATTCATTTGAGACATTTAATGGACTAAGTTAGTACAATAGTAGAAGAGGTGTGCGTAGAGGTTTGGGGTCCGCATATGAATGGTTTGGCCCTATTAAGAAAGATTTTAAGAATGCGTTAATACTAGACTACCGTGGAGTAGGATTGTATCAGAATTGCAAGAGGTTGCCCAAGATGCTAGATTTATAAAATCCTTAACCATTTATTGTTGGTGGAATTATAGAACTTAACTTTACCTTGGCTATTTGATGCTTAGGGGATTGACATCATTAGAAAAGTGCAGCTGACATTTATGAGATGTCACAAGTACATTATAGTCACAGTTGACTACTTTTCAATGTGGGTAAAAATAAAGCCCTTTGGGAAGTTAGAGGTAGAGTAAATGGCCAAGTTTTTAGAAAAGAACCTCATTTATCATTACTACATGTCACACCATATAATGACAAATAATAATATGCATCTATGGGATAAGGTTAGAATCATCTGGAAAATATGGAGTGGTGCATCATAAGTCCTCACCCTATATACCACAAGCAAATGGTGTAGTAAAGGTAGCTAATAGGAACATCTAAAACATTCTAGCCAAAATGATGAAAACTTATAAGGGTTGGTAAAAAAAGCTACCATTTGCATTATAGGGGTACCGTGCTATTACAAGAACATCAAAGAAATGTCACCTACTATTTGGAATATGGAGATGAAAATAGTGATGCTGGTGGAGGGAAAATGAATTCATTTAATGTATTAATCAAAATGAAGGTCTCTGAATACCAATGGGTGAGAAGTGGGTATGATCATCTGGCTCTATTAGATGAGAAGAGGTTTGAAGCCTTGTATCAGATGTAACTTTATTAGAGAAGGATGGTACGTATCTTCAATAAGAGGATTAAGTTGAACATAATAAAAGTAGGGAACTTTGTGTTAAAGTAATATGGCCTTAAGCTCAAGATCCCAAGAGAAAGTTCTAGCCAAATTATTAAAGTCCCTACATGGTTATATATATATATATATATATATATATATAAACTTGAGTGTGAAATTGTCAAAGATGAATGGAAATAAGTTCTCTAAACAAATAAAATTGGACTATTTAAAGAGGTTCTTCATATTAGAGGAGTGAAAAAAATTAATAAGCCTGCTAAGTTAAAATTTTGAAAAGGCGACTTAGACAAAAATTATGAAAAAAAGAAAAAAGAAAGGAAAATAATAATAATAAAGTAACAAATGAGAGCACATGAACAACTAGTGATAAGAATTAATGAAAAGATACGTGATGTGTGTCATGCCTTAGTCGTGATCGCAAATTTCATAGTGACATAGGAGGAAACCAAAGCCACAACCACAGCTTGCCAAATGTCCCAGGTGTCCATTGAAAATCAAAAGTCGTAAGGGCTAATGTTTATTCATGACCGCAACTCAAGCATTTGAAGTTTGCTCTTCAAGCAGAGGAATTCACGGTGAAACAACAATTAAAGGATTTTAGTAAAATGATTGATCACATTCCCATTAAATTTGATGACATTAGTGTTATCAATCTCTCTAAGAATCCCATCGAATACTTTAAGAGTAAACACATAGACATTAGACACCATTTTCTTAGAGATCATATCCAAAATGGTGATGTTGTGTTAGAATTTATTGACACAAATCATCAACTTGCAAATATTTTCACTAAACCTTTCAATGAAGAAAGATTAAACTTCATTAAGAGAGAATTGGGAATGCATGATGGAAGCTCCTTAAACTGAAAATTTGATATTATGTGTTGATTGTACGTCTTATGTTTTTCTGTGACATATTCCAAATGGATCACAACTTTGAATTTTTTTTTCAAAATTTTAATTCTCCTTCTTATCCTTGTTGCCTTCTAATTTGCGATCGCAATCATCTGTTCACAATCACGAATTAACAGTCCATGTCACCCATATGGCAAACTTTAATTCGCGATCGTGAATATTATTCTCCACTGTGAATTTAGTCAAGATTTCAAATTTGTTACTATTGGTAGCACATATTCTCGAGGAATTTTTGTCCGTTACTCACATTTTTCAGAAATTACAGTCGCGATTCCTTAATTCGTGGACGCAAAATTAAGTAACTGTCAAGCCATTAAGTGATTTGATTGCCAACCATTTCTAACTCTTCATAAATTCAATTCTATTTTTTTCTAGTCGTTTACACACCCCTTCAATGGCTATATAAACCCCATAAATAGTGAATCTAATCACTTTATCCTACTCCAAAACCATTATCCTTCCAAAACTCTCTAAATTCTCAACTTCTCTTCATCTTCTGCAATGGTTCCCAAGAAGATTTGAAGAGCAAAAGAGGGCAAGGTTGTGGCTCAACCATCTACACCCCAACACTTCATCTAATGAAGGGCATCATAAAGGAGGAAAAGGAGCTTTTTAAAGACAACTCTTCAAAAATCATCCTCTCTAACAAAATCCCTTCTACATTTCTATTGGAGACTCTCAAAATCAATACAGAAATTCATGCATTGCTATCAAACTTGGGCTAGAATGAGTTCATCTTTTAAGATGGACCTGGTTATGAAGAAGTCGTTAGGGAATTCATGTGCATGGTTCAACTGAGTCGCAAAGCATAATCTCAAGTGGGACAATACAGGTTAGTTTTTCGGGCTTTTGGTGATCCATATTTCATTACCTTTGAACAACTTTCCTCCCTTTTTAACGTTCAAGTCAGAGAAAATGTCTCTTTCATTATCTACGCACTTGATGTCATATATTTTGAATTTTGGTGGGAAATTTTCATTGAAACCAAACGCGACCTGAAAACCTCCCTAGCCAAACACATAAAAACCCTATCTTTTTGGATACTCCATCGTATCATTACCTTTTCTGTAAATGCAAGAGGTGATGGTAATGAAAAAGTGTCTCAAAAGGACTGGGCCTTTCTCTTCTACCTTGTCAAGAACAAGCCAATCCAAATCGGTCGATATCTTATGGATCAATTGATCCACATAAGCATCAAACCTAAAAGCCAATTCCTTCTGCCTTCACACATAACAACCATCTATCACTTCATAGGGGCACTTGATGAGGAAAATGAAAAATTCCTCATCAAGAAACTCCTCCCTTCTCAGAACTTTCTTGACCTCACCTACCTAATAATGCCAAAGCCATACACCCGAACACATATGCTTATACCCTGGGTGCCTTTAGGGCTAAGAAAATGGAATCCTCCCAAGCCTCTAAAAGGAAGAGGCTCATCATTGAAGAAGGAGCCCTACCAGTCCCTCTCCTCAACCAAAACCCAAATCCAATCTTTCTCTTACCACCATTAATAGCAAATTGGACAAATAATGAGAATGATGAAGAGGTGATTCGTATTTCTCTTACATCTTCATAGTGACATGGTGGATTTGTAAGAAAAATTAGGTGTTCCTCCTTGCCATCTTCTGGACTTTACTGAATTTGAAGATACTCAAGAAGAAGAAGGCAATGAAGAAGTTGAGGATGAAGATGAAGCCGAATGTGAAGACAATGGAGAGGGAGAAGAATCTTCTGGAGATGATGATGACTCTCCAACATTCTCGAATAGGAATTTCTGCATATTTAAATGAAAATTTGTGATCCTACAGTTTTTTTATGATTGAATAAAATTGTTTCATTGAAATTCCTTATCTTATGTGATTGATGAAATTTACTTTTATGATTGTATTCTTATTAATTTTGCTCCTTATGACCACTTATCTATTTATTATGCATTTGTTCTTTTCCCTTATGCACCCTCTTTTTGATCTTGTCAAAGGGGGAGAGATAGAAAGAATCTAAATCTAAAGGGGAGAGAAAATAACTAGCAAATAATAGCATAAGTTGAGGGGGAGCATCATACTTATCATACTTAGAATTTTTTTAAAAGAAATTTCACTTTGATTGATTGAATGTTATACTTAGGAAATTTCACCTTGATCTTTGTCTACAAATTTCTAAGCATTCATTAAATCATTTACTATTCTGACTTCACAACTTCAAAACTCATGCATTTATTTTCACTTAGTATCAATCTAAGTTGTCAAAATCAAAAAGGGGAGATTATTAGACTAGGTTGATTTAATCTAAGTCATGAACCTCTTTTAATCTTAATAATAGAGATTGATCAATTCTAATGATTTCATTAAGTGTTGTTTTACAGATTATAAGTTAGTTTTTGTCATTGGAAATTAGATGGAGTTAAATCTCTAACCTTGTTGAGATCACTCTAATTCACAGTGAGTGTATTGCAAATCACAATCACGAATCAGTCACAAGGAAGGATGAAGCTAGGCCAAAGGAATTCATGGACAGCTTCGCTGTTGCGACACACCAGAAGTTGGCAAAGCCTTAGTCATAAACAAATTCGTAGTGTGTGTCATGCCTTAGTCACAACTGCAAATTTCATAGTGACAAAGAAAGGAACCAAAGCCATAACCACAGCTTGCCAAGTGTCCCAGGTGTCTATTGAAGATAAAAAATTACGAGGGCTAATGTTTGTTCACCATCGCAACTCAAGCCTTTGAAGTTTGCTCTTCAAGCAGAGGAATTCATAGTCTCAGTCCCGCCTAAGGCATTGATATCTTGCAACCACAGCTTATGAGAGTGGTTAGAACACAACGGTTATATTTTCCTAAATGACCAACGGAAAGCTGACACGTGGACTAGTTGTTAGACATAAACGAGATTTTCAGCCGAATTGGAAATTCGCGATCGCAAAATGTTAGTAGCGACTGTGACTTCAGCCTGACAAACATTTAATGTTGAATCTGCTACTTAACTTATAATCTCGGTCGCTACTTATTAAAAATTAAAATGAAGGATAAGATGCCTAGCACATGTTTGAGATTTATTCATAGTTATAGTCTAACATCTTTTTGGTGGATATGGGTTATAAATACTCTACCAAACATATATAAATGCAAGAGAATTCATTAATTTGTAACCAAACTTTTGCAAATTTGCGACTCATTCTTTCAATTCTTCTTTATGCTTTAAGTGATTGTTTAGTGTGAGCAATAAACACCATTGTAAGAGGTTTTAGTGTAAGCCTTGAAAACACTTGTGAGAGGTTTTCAGTATGAGCCTTGAAAACACTTGTAAAAGATTTTTATGTGAGCCTAGAAAACACAAGTTGTAAAAGTTTGGTGTGAGCTTGGAAACACCATTTGAGTTGAGTGAAGAGGAGCCAATTGTAGAGAATTAGGGAGTGGACGTAGGGTTAGCTAACATCCAACCCACTCAAAACACTTGTGTCAGTTTCTCTCTTCTGCTACTTAACTTCTTAACCATCTTATCCTTCATTTTAATGTTTAATTGAACACCACTTCAACCCCTTTCTTGGTGCCCTAGGCCAACATAAATCATGCCTTTAATTGTGGAACCAGCTATTGTTAGAATGCAAAGGTTCCTTCATGATTTAGGCACCAATCTTTTAGGATGCCACCTCACTCATGCTCTACATAAGAGTTTAAGAAAGCATCAATTTGGTAAATGCTTTTATTATGGAAATTATGGTCATAAAACATACTTTTTTTATGTTAGGTAGAGAGATAAACATGTTTACACTGCTAAACTCTATGGACCTAGGAGAAAATTAGTACAAAAGATAGTTTAATTTTGTAGGTTTGGAAGCTCATCACCCTTTGCTCAAAAGGCGCTAAAGTTTCTTTTGAAAAGGATATATATTTTTAGAGAACACAAGAATTAGTATCAATTGATATCATTAACTGTAATGTATCTCCTTCCCTCCTTTTTATTTTGATAAACATGTTTTTGCTAGGAATCTCCAGCAACTATCCTTCCTTTCTTGCTTTCCTTAAATTGTGAAGAAAACATATAACCCCAACTTATGTCAACTGGATTTGTGTTTAAATATCTTGGGAGCTTTATTAAAAGGAAGCATAAACATAGGAATAGTTTTCCTTTGTTGTTTGTTCTGTATTTTTAGTATCATCATGTTTGCTTTGTTTTCTTTAAGGAACTTGGTCCAGATTTTAGGAAGAGAATGTTTGTATGTTTATAAGGGGGAGAACATTTTTTTCAAAGGGGAGAATTTTTATATATCTTTTTGTCATGATGATAAAAAGTGGGTAAAGTGTTGGATGCTTTGATTTGATGATTTGATTGTTTTGTTTGGTATCACTTATGTGCATAGCCTAACACTTGGTATCTTCTATGTGTTTAACATCCAACATTTGGTATCTTTTATGGTACAACATTTGTTGTCTTATATGGCTAGTTAAGTAGCATACTTGGTATCAAGCCTTGTGTGGATATTTTGATTAGTATGTATTTTGGTTAGCATCTTATTTATAGTTTTATGTTTTAACATTTGGTATCCTTTGTGTGTTTAAGTTTTGTATTTTTGGTATTAAAGAATCTTGGCTTTGTCATCATTCAAAAAGGGGGAGATTATTGTGAATGTCAAGGAAGAATGTTTGGAGAACATGTAACTCTAAGGCATTGGACTCACTCCTTTAGTTTGAATGACATGTTTTGAATGATAACAAAACTTCTGTTTTGAAGGATAACAAAACTATAACAAAACCAATTAGTGTTTTTAGATGATTAGAACATACTCAACGAATGCCTAAAAGGAAGATTATTATGATGCTAAGGGGAGAATATATGGGGAATATATGACACCAAGACCCAACGAACGTTAAAGGGCCAGAACAAGTTCAATGGGCATTATGCAACATCTTCCAATGAGCATTGGACCATTCAATGGGCATTAAAGGATGAAAAATGTACATTGATTGGATGTTGTTCTTTTTACCAAAGTCTTCTGGACCTTGCAACTGGCATTATCCCTTTGCAACACATGTTAGAGAGGTGCTCCAAGTTGAACCATGTTGGATCTAGCCAACGGTGTTGAAGTTTTGCAATAGGCATTGATTTGGCCTAGCAACAGACATTACAGATTCATAACAAGCATGGAAAAAGTGTCTAAGTCTGAGCTAAAGCTTATGGAACACTAACAGGCATTGTCCCTTCTTAATATGCATTGAAGAAGTTTCCAATGGGCATTGCAAATTGTTTAATCGACGTGGAAAGCAACTATGCAAAGTCGGAAAAATAGAGCACGAAGTTCAAGCTTTCTATAAATGAACAACATGCATTCTTCTTTCTCTAATAAGCATTATGGTCAAAGCCAATGGGCATTGAATGATGAAGAATGAGTGTTAGAAGTAACCATCATAAGTTTAATAGGCCTAATGAAGAATGGGTGTTGTCATCTCTAACAGCTAGTTTTGTAAAAAAGCTATCATATATAACATTAATTGTTCCAATGACTAATTTTGGAGGTTAGCTATATAAGGACCATTTTTGAAGTCTAGAAAGATTAAAGAAAAGGTTAGAAAACATTATGAATAAGTGTGATCAACTTTGTAACTCTTTATGCAAACCTTTTATGGTATTGCTTTGTATTTGGGCAGAGCGATTTTATTTTTATTACTCTTTCTGAGAGTAGCTTTTCTTAAGCACTAAAAAAGTATTAGCTACCTAATTTGAGAGGCATAAACATAGATCTATCCTTGCTAGTGGTTGTAAAGATTGGTATTACGCCTAGAAAAATACCAAGGGGTACGTTCTTCCTGAGCTTGTAAAAAGAAAGGTTATCTTTAAGTCTGTAAAAGGTAAGGTTCTTCATTACCCTAGAAAAGGGAAAGTTAAGGTTCTTCATTACCCTAGAAAAGGGAAAGTTTTTCTTGAGCCTAGAAAAAGAAATAGAAAGGCCTAAGTCAAAGCTTGGGAAGTGGAGTAGGCAAGTTGTCAAACCATTATGAATCCTTATGTTGATTTGTATTCTTGTTGTTTCCACTTTAGTTGTCTATGGTTATGCTTTTTGTCTTTTATTACAATCTAATTCACCCCCCCCCCCCCCTCTTAGGTTGCTTCATCGCCACTCAGTCTAACAATTGTTCTAAATGATTCCAATATCCTAAAATCTGATGCCTCTAACTATCTCGCAATTAAGCCTCGAGATCAAAATCATCAAATGTGGTAGCATTAGCAGGGAAGAGATGATAGATGTAACAATCAGCCCATATGACCTAACAATCAGCCCATATGACCTCTACCTGATCCAAAAATGTTCAATGAGCAGTCCCACTAGGAAAAAATAAGAAAACCTACTGCATCTTTGGAAGCATCAAATTATTGACAAACTTTGGATGGATCGTAAAAGGTACTAGATATATGGGATAATCACTTGACCCACTCAACTTTAGAAAAAATAAGTATCGATAGGTGACAATTTAAATAATATTATGGGAAATACTACCTCCCATCCATAATAAGTGCCTTTAGCAAGCCTAGCCTTTCTACTAGCCAAATAAAAAAAGTAAAAAAGAAAAAACTCATTATATTAAAATTCATAAGGTCGATCTAAACAAAAATGAGTAGCTCACTAGATTAAAAACTCGTAAGAGCAATCCAAACAAAGTTAGGGTAAAGGAAAAAGTAAAATATAACAAATAATAATAATATTAATAATAATAATAACAATAATAAAAATAATAAACGGATTATAAGAAGAGTGCACCTAAAGAGGTTACAGACTCCTTAAAAATGACTCATTGATGCCTAAGGCGACCCTATCTAATCCAATAATAGTCTCAGCAAGGATCATAGGAAAATAGAGTCTTACCTAACTTAATCTCTTCTATGAATTGTAGGGCTTCGAGGTCAGTCTCAATATCACCTCTGCAAAGCTGGCACACTCGTATCAAAATCGTTGCCAAGATGCAGTCTTAGGCAGCTTTAGCATCACTCCCCTCAGAGTACAAGGCAAATAAAAGGAGACAACAATGCTTCTCCTCCTCTAGGGTATGCAAAGGCACCTTATCATATGGAAATTAGAGAACTTCATCATCTTGTGAACATATGGGTAGTCCAAGCATAATAATGCAATCTTGACAAATTTAGTGATATGACAATCCAAAATGGCATAAATTCCTCAAGAGAAAGGGGGGAGGTGTAGAGTTTTGTCTTTTCAAAGTAGAAAGAATTAGTAAATGGATCCCAAAAATCACAAGTTTCTAGAAGAAATTCGTTATCGAGTTTGACAAATGGAAGATAGCAAAAGGCTTTAAAATTTGCCCACAAAAATGTTTAGTAACATAATTCACATGGTATATAGCCTAATTATACTTTAAATCCATGAATTGGTAACTTAATTTTGCATATAAATGGACTAAATGCAAGATTTTTGGTATTTTGTATGTTTGGAAGAAAGAAAAGCATGAAAAGGGGAAAAAAATAAGAAGTGCACGACCATGTGACCATGTCTCAAAGGTACATGGTCGTGCATCTTATAAACATAAAAGTCTATAATTAAGCGAAAATGCACAACCTCGTGACATGGCTATGAGTCCTGAACTTTTAGCAAAGGAATATAGGATTGTCATAGCACATGACTGTGTTTTGATATCACATGGTTGTGTGCCACATTAAACCCCAATTCGAAGTTGAGATCTTCCTAAGATCTTTTCCTTTTCCATCCATCATAGCTTCTTACTTTGAAGACACAATTAGAGCCTTATTTAAAGAGATAAATCATAAAGAATTATGTATGAAAAATCAGCCCAAAGTTAGAAAGAGAAAGAGAACAATAAAGGACTAAGGAGTAATTTAAGGAGTGAGGTAAGGAATTTAAGAAATAAGGAGCAATCCAATCAAGGAAATTCAATAAGAAGTCTATGGCTTACATTGCTTTTGAACTGATTGTTTTCTCTTCTTATCTTTTATTTATCATGAACTAAAACCCTCAAGTTTAGGGTTATGGATGGATCTTATGTGATAATTTTTGGATATCGTAATTCAATTCCTTTTGGTTTTCATTCATTCTTTATGTTAGCAATTATTGAATACTTCATTTTATTCGTTGACTGGACAATCATATTTAGTTTTATAAATTAACTATTGAGAGATGTTGTTCCTAGGATGTATATTCAATAATTCCCTTACATTGTTATATGTTAAGAAACTTTAAGCAAAGTATTGTTATCATCAAAGTCTTGCATGAAAAGGCAATTACATGATGTTTAGCTCTTGCATTGAGAGACCTTTATCTTAACAAGCTTTTATATATTGATTAGTACTTAAGAGAGATCAATTGATCACCTTAGTGACTTGATAGTAACATTAGATGAATGAACCAATTGGTTGAGAATTAAGAATCCATTAAAAGTTACCAAGTGTAGTTGAACCCCTAACCACCTTTATCCATTAATTGTTTCCATATTTTTGTATTATTAATTAGTTTACTTTCTTGCTTTCAATTATAATTATTCATTTGCTTTAGTTTTGTAGATAGTATAATATACAAAATCATTAAACTCAATCCTTATGGGAATGATATTCGTACCCATAGTATTATATTACTTATGACCTGTATGCTTGCAATTCAAAGGGTTATTTATGTAACACTAACCCATCTTTAAGTTTTCGAAGATCGATGACTTTAATTCTAAGTTATTATTTCTATATTAATCTAGAGATTATTTTCTATTTTTAACTTATGATTCTTGTTTCTTTGATTTAGGTGTATGACTAAAACTTATAATCAAGAAAATGATAAAGACTTACTTCTTACCTATCCTAAAATTGAATGCACTGTAAACCAAAGAATGCAAGAACACCAACAAAATCAAGAGATGGCAAATCAAGAAAATTGACCTTTGAAGGAATTCAATACACCACCTTTTGAAGGATTACAACTAGCTATTAGTAGAGCAACTATCAATACAAAGAACTTTGAAATCAAGTCGTATTTCATTCAAATGCTTACCAATACTATTCAATTCCATGACCTTTCTCGTGACAATCCTAATGCTCACATACTAAACTTTTTAAATATTTGTGACACTTTTAAGCAAAATAGCTTGTTGACAAATATGATAAGACTATGCCTTTTTACCTTCCCTCTCAAAGATAAGGTAAGGCATAGATCAATTCATTGGAGCTCAAAAGCGTCATTACATGGAACCAACTTTCTCAAGCCATCCTTATCAAATACTTCTCTCCATCAAAGATAACAAAGCTTAGGAATGAAATCACTATATTCAACCAACAAGATGGGGACATTGAATGAAGCTTGGGAAAGATTTAAGGATCTTTTAAGGAGATGCCTAAACCACGAAATTCTAAAGTGGTCAATCATTTATACATTATATAAATGACTATTTAGGAAAATTAAGATCACCACAGATGCAGTACTTAGAAGCTCTCTTTTAGATAAAAATTGAGATAATGGCAAATAACAATTATTAAGCTCATAAAAGGATTGCGCCAAAAAAAGAGGCTGAAATTCAAAATGTGGATACATTAAAAGCTTTGCAAGCTCAAGTAACATCTCTATCGAAGCAATTAAGTTCTTTAATTGTAATGTGGTGTCTTGTCTTACAGGTTATATGTGAATTTGGTAGGGAAAATAGGCATAAGAGAATTGAATGTTGAGTGGGGAACCCATTTACTTAAGAGTAAGTTAACTTTTAATCATTAACCTAATAACCCTTACTTAAATACATAAAACCCGAGTTGGCAAAATCACCCTAATTTCTCTTGATCAAACAACAATACCTTAAATCCTAAAACACAATGACCATCTGATTTCCATACCCTACCACCAAATTACCAACCTTAAAAAAAGAATTAACTTAAAAAACCTCATGGAAAAATTCATCTTTAAAACTGATGTTAGACTTGATCATTAAGATGAGATGATTAGGAAACTTCATGCCAAGATAGATCGAGTCACTAAAAACCACTCATCTTCCATATATAACCTTGAGATCTAAGTAGGACAAATAGCTAATGCTCTTAGCTATAAATTCTAAGGTACCCTACCTAGCAATTTCAAAGCCAATCCTAAAGAGCAAGGAAAGCCATAACCTTAAGGAGTGAAAAAAAAAAAAAAGCTTCAATCTAAGGTAGAGGATGAGATAAATAAAGAAGGCAAGGTGGATTAAGAAGAAGAGCCCATTATGGAGGACAAGCCTAAGGAGAAGGTTAAGTCATATGTACCTCTTATTCCTTTCCCTTCTAGAGTTAAGCAACATGCAATCGATAAGCAATTTGGTAAATTATTGGACATGCTCAAAAAGATCCAAATCAGTATACCTTTTATAGTTTAGCACTTGCCCAAATGCCAAAGTATGCAAAATTTATGAAGGATGTGCTTTCAAAAAAGTGCAAATTAGAGGAATGCGAAAGAGTTAACTACAAAATGTGATGCCATTCTCCTTAGGAAATTACGTCTAAAAAAAAGAGAGCCAGGGTGTTTTACTATACTTTATGAAATTGGTCATATTTCATTTGATAAAGCTCTTTGTAATCTAGGCTTTAGTATTAATCTAATGCCCTTATTTATTTTTAAAATACTAGGTATTAGCGAGAAGAAGTCAATAAGGATTTCTCTTTAACTAGTTCACCATTTAATTGTATATCCAAAAGGGATAGTGGAGGATGTGCTCATCAAGGTGGATAAGTTCATAATCCTAATGGACTTTGTGGTACTTGATATGGAAAAAGATAAGGAGATACCTTTGCTCTTAGGATGACCATTCCATGCCACCAATGGTGCCTCAGTTAATGTTAGAGAAGGAACATTGAACTTGCGTATAAAAGATGAAGAGGTGGAATTCACTATGTACAAGGCCATTAAGATACCCATAGAGGATGAAAGGAGCTTAAAGATTGATGTCATTGAAGAATGTGTCAAGAAAGTTTTTTAGGAAAAAGAAAAAAAATCCAAATATTGGAAAGGTAGCCATGGTAATAGATGTTACAAAGATAAGTACCCTAAATCTTGATGTATGTGACATTCCTTCTTCTTCTTCTAGTTGAGCGTTTAGATTATGAGAAATACCTTGAGGTAATACCACCTTTTATTCCCAAACCTCCCCAAATTAAGCATAAACCCTTACCCCTTATCTAAGGTATGCATTCTTAGGAAAAGATAACATATTCCCAGTTATCATTTTCAATGACCTCAAATAGGTACAAGGGGAAAAATTGTTAAGGGTACTGAGAAATAGGATTAAAGCCTTGGGTTGGACAATAACGAATATTAGGGGGATTAATCTTGCACTCTGCATGCTTAAAATTTTGATAGAGGATAATCATAAACCCATCATAGAACACTAAAGAAGGCTTAATCCTAACATGAAAAAGGTAGTTAGGAAGGTGGTTATTGAAATATTAGATATGAGGATCATCTATCCCATTTTGAATAGAGCATTGGTTAGTCTAGTTCAAGAAGTTCCTAAGAAAGGGGGATGGCCATCATAACTAATGAAAATAATAAGCTTATCCCTACTAGAACTGTGATGAGGTTGAAAATGTGCATTGATTACAGGAAATTGAATGCAATAACTTATAAGGACTATTTTTCCTTGCCTTTTATTGATCAAATGTTGGAAAGATGAGCATAACTCAATACTATTGCCTTCTATATGAATATTCAGACTATTATCAAATCCAAACAACACTAGAAGATCAAAAGAAAATGACTTTCACATGCTTGTATGGTACCTTTGCTTACCCACACATGTCATTTGGAATATGCAACTCATTAACCACATTATAAAGTTGCATCATCACTATATTCTTCAAAATGGTGGAGAAAATGGTTAAAACATTTATGGATGATTTTTTTATGTTTGGTGATTCTTTTGATGATTGTTTGGCTAACCTTAATAGGGTCTTGCAAAGATGTGAGGAGACCAACCTCATGGTTAAATTGGAAAAATGCCACTCATGGCACATGAAGGTATAACCCTTCTTATTTGTTGGCATTGAAGTGGATCAAGCCAAGATTGAAGTAATAAAAAAATTAACTCTACTAATATATGTTAAGGGCATAAGTAGTTTTCTAGGACATGTGGAGTTCTACATGTACTTCATAAAGGACTTTTCTAAAATTTCTAAACCTTTTTGTGATCTTTTAGCTACAGATGTTCCTTATCACTTTATTAATGATTATTTGGATGTATTTCATAAGTTAAAAAAGGAACTCACTTCTGTTTCCATCATGATAAAGTTGGATTGATCATTACCTTTTAAATTGATGTGAGATTTAAGTGACTTTGTCATAAGAGCTATTTTAGGCAATGAAAGGAAAAGAAGCTTCAGTGATCTACTATGCAAGTCGAACCCTCAATGTTGCACAAGTTAACTATGCCACCGTGAAAAAAGAACTTTTAGCTATAGTTTTTACTTTTGATAAATTTAGATAATATTCCTTAGCTCTAAGGTAATTGTTTATAATGACCATGCAACCATTCGTTACTTACTAATTAAGAAGTATACAAAACTAAGGCTTATAAGGTAGATGATATTGCTTCAAGAATTTGGTTCGGAAACTAGAAACAAAAAGAGATTTGACAATTCAATTTTTGATCATCTATCTCACTTAGAGTACATTCAAGAAGAAGAGGTAAGTGTTTCTATCAATGAAAATTTCTTGAATGAACAACTCTTTCTTCTTAAGGCTCTCTAAACCCCCTTAGTATTTTGATTTGGTTAATTATTTTGTGGTATCATTCCTCATGATTTTAATTTCCAATCAAAGAAAAAGTTTATTCATGATGTTCAATTTTATTTTTAGGAAGAGCCTTTCTTGTTTAAAAAATGTGTCGATAGAATCATAAGGAGATGTGTATTAAAGGAGGAGATGGGTGATATCTTACAACATTGTTATTTTCGAGAATGTGTTGGACACATGTTTTGGCAAGTTCATAGTGTGCTTTTTCTACCTTCTTTTAAATAGGGAAGTCCTCCCACTTCCTTCTCTTTATATACTTTTGATCATTAAGAATAATAAAGGATAAGTTGGAAGGGTTTCATTTGATTTCTTGTTCCAAATTATGATTATCATATAATAATTATGATCATATTTCTAAGTAATCTTTTAATGAGCTTTAATGGTAAATTGAGTGTTGGACTAGGTTGGCTAAACCTATGTCATAAGCCTCTTTTGATATTAACAATGTAGATTGATCAATTCTAATGTTTTGAGTAAGTGTTATTTTGCAGATTATAAGATTTATCTTCATTGGAAGTTGGATGAAAATCAAAATGTCCATCTTTTAGAAGAACATCCAAAATCGCGGTTGGTATCCCATAAATCATGACTGCGACATTGCTATTAGGATGGATGGAGCTAGGCAGAGGAATTCACAAGCAAATTCACAGTCGCGACTCAACTGAAGGAGCATTAGTTGATTCACATAGGAATTCGCAGTGGTTTTTACGTTAGAAATCACAATCGTGAATTTCATAGTGACAAATGAGGGAATCGAAGCCACAGCCACAGCAAGTCAAGTGCCCAAGCCAACCGTTGGAAATCAAAAATTGTGAGGGCGAAGATTTGGTTGTGACCACAACTCAAGAGTTGTAATTTCCTCACCAAATAGATGAATTCATAGTCTAAGTAGTGCCTAAGACAAAGGTAGCTCACGACTGCGACTTTTAAGCAGTTCGTTAAACACAACGACTATATTTCCTAGACAACTAATGGATGAAAGACACGTGGACTAGCTGTTAGACACAGAGCAAGGTTCTCTGCTATGATTTTTTGTCCCTCAGAACAAATTAGAAATTCACAATCACAAAATGACAGTATCGACCACGACTTCTGCCTGATAAGCATTTAATGCAAAATCTGCCTAACACAACTTGGAGATTTAGGGATAGTTTTTGAGCAATGTCTTTTTGGTGGATGTGGATTATAAATATTCCACTAAACTTATATAAATATAATAGAATTCAATTAATTATAACCAAACTCATGTTAATTTGCTACTCATTCTTATACTCTTCTTTATGTATTGTTGATTGTTTAGCGTGAGCAATAAACACCTTTGTAAGTAGGTTGAGAGTTAGCCTAGATTCTAAAACTCTTGTACAAAATTAAAATGTGAGCCTATCCAAAAACACTTGCAAGAGGTTTTTGTGTGAGCCTAAAAACACAAGGTGTAAGGTTTTTGTGTGAGCCATAAAACACAAGTTATATAAATTGGGTGTGAGCTTGCAAACACCGGTTTAACTGAGTGATATACCCAATTGTGAAAAATTAGAGAGTGGACGTAGGGTTTGTTAATACTAAAACCATTATAAACTTTTTGTGTTGATTGCCCTCTTTTCCTTCTCAACCTCCTAAACACCTTAACCTTCTTAATTTTTTAAATTAGCCACTAATTGAACCCCCCCTTCTTAGTGTACTATGCCAACAAGTGGTATCAAAGCCAAGTCTCACTCTAAAGCTTAATTGTTTGAGTAAAGATCATGGCATAAGAAGGAATTCACACTCACCTCAAGCCATATTTCGATGGAGCATACTATACTCATTGGAAGTATAAGATGGAAATCTATCTAGATAGTGATATGGTAGACCTCTAGGATATTGTTGCAAATGAGTGGAAGCCACCTACGAAAGTGATGGATGGAGGTAAGGAGTTGATCTCTAGAGAGGAGTGGGTTGAAGCACATAGGAGATATAATGGTAGAAATAAAAGAGCCATGGCAATCCTTATAAGTTCTCTCTTAAGAGAAGAAATTGGAAGGCTCCAACATTGCTTTACTACTTATGGTATTTGGAAGGCCTTAGAGAACTATCATAAGGGCACCACCTTAGTGAAATCTAGTTGACTTGAGATGTATGTGATGGAGTGGGAGCTATTTATGATGAAAGAGGATGAAAGTATCACAGACATGATAAATAGACTCATTGCAATCATCACCAATATGAAGAAGTTTGGGAGAATTCTCATCAATCATAAAGTAAATTCTAAAATTCTAAAATCTCTACCTCTTAAAAATTTAGTGCAAGGGTGTGTAGTATCCAAGAGTCCAACTCGGAGATAGGAAAGGTGCCAATAGAGGTCCTCATAGGCAAACTCTTAACTCATGAGTTAACCTTAAAAAATGATGAAGAAATGAATAGAATGAGAGGTCAAGGAGAGAAATCTGAAAAACCAGAAAGGATGACCTTAGCACTCAAGTCTTCATCAAAGGAAAAGGAAGTGGAAACAACCTTAAGTGAAGAGGAAAGTGACAAGGAGGAGGAGGAGCTTGCAATGCTTTCAAGAAGAACTAAGAAGCTAATTAGAAGAAGAAAAGAAAGAAGGAACTTCAAGAAAGTAACTCAAACTCCCAAAGAAAGATCAAATGATGTCACTTACTATGAATATGGTAAATAAGGCTACATCAAATATGACTTCCCCACATTAAAGAAGAAGAAGAAGAACGAGGATAAAGAAAAAAGGAAAAGCTTCAAAGCCACTTAGAATGATAGCTCAAGTGAAGAAGATGAAGAGGAAGAGGTTGCAAACCTATGTTTCATGGCTCAAAAGGATTCATCTACTGAGGTATGCTCTTCACCTCACTCTTATTCTGAATTTAATGAATTAAATGATGTGGATGATGAGCTTTTAGAGGCTCTCACCATGAAATGTGACAAATATAAGACAAATGAAAACTAACAAGAATAAGTGAACTAAATTAGAGGGTGAATTCAAATCCTTAAATAGTCTTGTAAGTGAATTGAGGGGTTCAAATGAAGAACTCAAGAAGTTTATGAAGAGTCTATCCAAGTCATCTTCATCTCTAACTTCATTAAGAAAAGAAAATGACTCCTTAAAAAGTGAATTCATTGAGCTTAAAAACTCTATTTCTAAGTTCCATAAGGGTAAGGAAGCTTTGGATGCACTTATTGTATCATAAAATCCTCCCTTAGTTAGGCATGGTCTAGGCTTTAATGGAGCCTCCTCTTCCATACCTTCACTCATAACATTCATTAAGGCCTTAACAGCTTAACATCAAGTATTAAGGTTGTTGGAAAGAAAAGTGCTCAAAGCACTAAACCACCATTGCCCAAACGTAAAGGAAACGTGCAATAAGGCTCAAGGCCTATTTCTAAGAAGGCCAATCATGTGTACATATACAATAAAAGGCATGCTCATTCAAACACACACAAAAAATCTAGTCCTACACCCATTCATACATGTTCATGCTCACACACACATCATATTGGTATGAGGAAATTTGCCACTCATACCAAGGTAATGTATAGGAGAAAGACACATAGGTCTAAACGCTAATGTGACTATTGCATGAAGTATGGACACATAAATGTTTATTGCTACATTAGGAAGGCACACCTCAAGTTAAAGGATCCTTCAAAACCTAGCCCCACTAGGACCCAAGTATGTTTGGGTCCCAAAGTAAAGATGATTTACTTGTGTTGTGTAGGGGTGTTTGGCAGCCACCAATGAAGTAAATGATTGACAATGGATAGCGCATGCTCAAAGCACATGACAAGCAACATGAAGCTATTCATAGCCCTAAAGGAAAAGGAGGGTGGTAATGTCATATTTTGAAACAACGCCAAGGGTAAGGTAATTGGCATTGGGACCATTGGTAAGAATAGTTGTTCTTTAATTAAAGATGTTTTACTTGTTGATGGCTTACAACATAATTAGTGTAAGTCAATTATGTGACAAAGATAATTAAGTCACCTTTGACCCTAGAATGCCGAGTTACCACTTTAGTGGATAAAAAGGAAGTCTTCAAGGTTAAAAGGAAAGACAATACCTACCTAATTGACTTAGATAATTTGGCTAACCAATCCTTTAAATGTCTTATGTCTCTTAGTAATGAAGCTTAACAATGGCATATAAGACCTAGACATGCTAGCATGGAGCTCTTACAAAGCTTATCAAATGGAAAGCTAGTGGAAGGTCTTCCCAAGCTAAGGTTCTCTAGAGACAAGACATATCATCCTTGCCAAATAGGGAAGCAAGATCAATCTTCATTCAAAGCAAATAACATTATAAGTATATTTAGACCTCTTCAATTAATTCATAAGGACTTGATAGGACCTACTAGGAGTGCTAGCTTAGGTGGAAAATATTATGTACTAGTCTTAGTTGATGATTACTCTAGGTTTACTTGGGTTTCCTTTCTAGCAACTAGACGATTCTGGAGAGGATGACAATTCTCTTATCTTTTAGTTTGTATGTAGGGTTTCTTTTTCTATTTTTAAGATCTTAATGTAAAGTTATTGATCCCATAATTTATTAAATAAATAAATATGTTTCGTTTGCAATTCATTTTTCAATTATTATGTGATTGCAATTTATATGTTATCTTTGTTGTTTTTGCTTTTTATGTTTACTCTATCTCGATTTATGCACTTCTTTTACTCTCTACTACTTACCCTCTTTTTGATCTTGCCAAAAGGGGAGAGAATAACATTAAAAGAAAATTAGCTTTATGCATAAGAAAAGCTTAAGTGAAGGGGGAGCAAGTTCTATCTTAGAATACTTAGAATTATTTTATCATTGTCTAAAATCTTTTGATTATTCTTTTATTATTTGATCATTCACCATCCCAACTTCATAACTCATGCATTTATTTTTCTTTAGGATCAATCTAAGTTGTCAAAATCAAAAAGGGGGAGATTATTGGACTAGGATGGTTAAACCTATGTCATAAGCGTCTTTTGATCTTGACAATGAAGATTGATCAATTCTAATGCTTTGAGTAAGTGTTATGTTGCAGATTATAAGATTTATCTTCATTGAAAGTTGGATGGAAATCAAAATCTCCATCTGTTAGAAAAATATCCAAAATTATGGTCAATATGGCCTAAATCGCGATCGCGACATTACTATTAGCATGGATGGAGCTAAGGCAGAGGAATTCATAAGAAAATTCATAGTTGCGACTCAGCTAAAGGAGCATTGATTGATTCACAAAGGAATTCGTGGTGGCTTTCGCGTTAAAGGTCACGACTACGAATTTCATAGTGACAAATGAGGGAACCAAAGCCACAGCCACAACACGCCAATCGTCTAAGCCAACTGTTGGAAATCAAAAAATCGTGAAGACAAAGATTTGGTCACTATTGTGACTGAAGAAGTTGTAGTTTCCTCACAAAATAGATGAATTTACAATCTAAGTCGCGCCCAAGACAAAGCTAGCTCGGGATTGCGATTTTTAAGTAGTTGGTTGAACACAACGGTTATATTTTTTGGATAACCAATGGATGAAAGACACGTGGACTAGCCGTTAGATATAGAACGAAGTTCTCTGCTACGATTTTCGGCTCCTCAGTTCAAATTGGAAATTCACGACCTTAAAATGACAGTAGCGACCATGACTTTTGCCTGGCAAGCATTTAATACAAAATTTGCCTAGCATAACTTATAGATTTAGGCATAGTTTTTGAGCAATGTCTCTTTAGTGGATGTGGATTATAAATACTCTACCAAAATGATGTAAATCTAAGAAAACACAATTGTAACCAAACTCTTGCCAATTTGCTACTCATTCTTTTACTCTTCTTTATGTATTATTGATTGTTTGGTGTAAGAAATAAACACCTTTATAAGTAGGTTGAGAGTTAGCTTAGATTCTAAAACTCTTGTGTTGGCCTTAGGCACCAAGAAGGGGGTTAAATTGGTGATTAAATAAAAATTAAAGTGAGGGATAAAGAAAGAGTATAAAAGAGATACAAAGATTTATAGTGGTTTGAGTATTAATCAACCCTACGTCTACTCCCCAATTATCTACAATTGGGTGCTTCACTCATTCAAAATGCTGTTTCCAAGCTCACACAACAAACTCTCTTACAGGTGTTTTCTAAGGCTAGCACTAAAACCTCTCTCAAGTGTTTTCACAGGCTCACACTAAAACCTTTCTCAAGTGTTTTTTACAAGCTCACATTGAAACCTATTACAGTTGGTGTTTAATGCTTACACCAAACAATTCTCAAGTGTTTTTTACATGCTCATATTGAAACCTATTATAATTGGTGTTTAATGATCACACTATACAATCACTTAAAGCATAAAGAAGAATTAAAAGAATGAGTAGCAAATTTGCAAGAGTTTTGTTACAAATTAATGAATTCTCTCTCACTTACACTTGTTTGGTGGAGTATTTATAGCTCATACTTACCAAAGAGATGTTACACTATGAAGCTCATTAAATCTCTAAGACATGCTAGGCAGATTTTGCATTAATTGCATGATAGGTGGGAGTCGCAATCGCGACTTTCCAATTTCCATACGGGAGCAAAAAATTACGGCAGAAAACCCAATTTGTTTCTAACGGCTAGTTCACGTGTCAGCCCCTCATTAGTGCATTAGGAAAATATAGTTGTTGCTTTCTAATTGCCTACAAACTTTGCGGTCATGATCAGACTTTATACAGAGCGTGACTTAGGATGCAAATTCTTTTATTTAAAGGAGAATTTTCATCTTTAAGAATCATGGTCGCTACCCACAATGTCGCCCTCACAAATTTCGTTCCTCAATGAATACCTGGGACACTTGGCATGTTCTGGTTGTAGATTTGGTTCTCTCTTCAGTCACTATGAATTCGTGATTGCAACTAAGATGCGATACTGACCATGAATTCGTCTATGACTTTGACACTCCCATCTTTGGATGAGTCGCACCAGCGATGATGCCTACAAATTCGTCTAGCCTAGTTTCATCCTGTTCTTAAGCTAAGCCCCGGTCACGAATAAAAAGTTACTGACCGTGATTTTGAATGAAATTTTCCTCCTTGAAGATTATGAATTCCATCCAACTTCTAATTGAAACACTAACTTAATTCTGTAAAACAACACTTAGTGAAAACATTAGGATTGATCAATTTCCTTTATCAAGATCAAAAGAGGTCCAAGACTTAGGATTAACCATCCTAGTCCAATAATCTCCCTCTTTTTGATTTTGACAACTTAGATTGAACCTAAGGGAAAATAATACATGAATGTCAAGTTGGAGTGGTAATATGATTCAACGAATGCTAGGAGATTTCTAGACAAAGATCAAGTGTGAAATTTCCTAAGTATGTCATTCAATCAATCAAAATGAAATTTCTAAACAGAAATCCTAACTATGATGCTCCCCCTCAACTTATTCTATTATTTGTAAGTTATTTCCTCTCCTCTTTAGACTTAGATTCTTTCTTGTTTCTATCTCTTTCCCGTTGGCAAGATAAAAAAGAAGGTGCATAAGGAAAAAGAACACATGCACAATAAATAGATAAGTGTTCATAAAGAGCAAAATTAATAAGAATGCAATCATAAAAGTAAATTCGATCAATCGCATAAGATAAGGAATTTCAAAGAAACATATCCTATTCAATCATAAACAAATTATAGGATCACAAGGTTTTCATTTAAAAACAATAAAAAAAGAAAGTACAAAGAATTCCTATTCTAGAATGTTTGAGAGTCATCATCATCTCCAGAAGTTTCTTCTAGCTCTTCATTGTTGGCACCTTCTGCTTCATCTCCATCCTCAAATTCTTGATTTCCTTCTTCTTCTTGAGTATCTTCAAGTTTAGTATAGTCTGAAAGAAGGAAAGGAGGAACACCCAACTTTTCTTGCAAATCCACCATGTCACTACGAAGATGTGACATAAATAGGAATCGCCACTTCATCATTCTCATCATTTTGTCCAATTTTTTATTAATGGTGGCAAGAGACAGTTTGGATTTGGGTTTTGGTTGAGGAGGGGGGACTTGTAGGTCTCCTTCTTCAATGATAAGCCTTTTCCTTTTAGAGGCTTAGGAGGATTCCATTTTTTTAGCCCCCAAAAACACCCAGGGTATAGGCACATATGTTCGTGTGTATGGCTTTGGCGTCGATGAGGTAGGTGAGGTCAAGAAAGTTCTAAGAAGGGAGGAGTTTATTAGTGAGGAATTTTTCATTTTTCTTATCAAATGCCCCTACGAAGCGATAGATCACTGTGATGTGTGAAGGCAGAAGGAATTGGCTTGTAGGTTTGGTGTTCATGTAGATCAATTGATTTATAAAATACCTGCCAATTTGAATAGGTTTGTTTTTGACAAGGTAAAAAATAAATGTCAAATCCTTTTGTGATACTTTGTCATTACCATCACCTCTAGCATTTATATGATGGAGTATCTAAAGAGGTGGGGTTTTAATGTGTTTGGCCAAGGAAGTTCTGGGATTGTGTTTAGTCTCAATGGAGATTTTCGACCAGAATTTGAAATATATGACATCAAGCATGAAAATAATAAAGGAATGTTTTCTTCAACTTAAAGATTGAAAAGGTGGGAAAGTTGTTTAAAGGTAATGAAAAATAGGTCACCAAATGCCCGAAAAACTAACCCTTATTGCCCCACTCGAGAATCGGCTTTGCGACTCAGTTGAACCGTGTATATGAATTCCCTTACAACTTCTTCGTAATTGGGTTCATCACAAAAGATGAACTCATTCCCGCCCAAGTTGGAAAGGACTGCATGAATGTCTACATTAATGCCTAGAGTCTCCAACAGAAAAGTAGAAGATATTTTGTTGAGGAGAATGATCTTTGAAGAATTTGCCTTGTATCTCTCTTTCTCCTCTTTTGCGGTGCTCTTTATTAGATGGAGTGCAGGGGGTGTAGATGGTTGAGCCACAACCTTGCCCTTATCTACTCTTGAGATCTTCTTGGGAGCCATTGCAGAAGATGAAGAGAATTTGAGAATTTAGAGAGTTTTAGAAGGACAAGACTTTTGGAGTAGGATGAAGTGATGTGAATCACTATTTGAGGGGTTTATATAGCCATTGAAGGGGTGTGTAAATGGCTAGAAATGGATTTATGAAGAGTTGGAAATAGTTGGCAGTCAAATCACTTAATGGCTTGGCAGTTACTCAAATTCACGTCTGTGAATTCTGGGATCGCGATCGTGATTTCTAAAAAATGTGAGTAACGGACAAATTTTCCTCAAGAATATGCGCTACAACGGTCCAAAATTTGAATTCTTGACCAAAATTCATGGTGGAGCTTGATTCTCGCAGCCACGATTTGATGTTTGACAGCGGGGTGACTAGGACTTATAATTTGCGATCGTGAATAGAAGATATCGACCAGGAATTATGTGTAAACAAGGATAAGAATGAAAAATAAGTTTTGAAAAAATTAAAATTATGATCCACGTGGAATATGTCATAAAGAAAACACAAGACATACAATCAACACACATACAATTAACACATAAGATCAAATTTTCACTTTAGGGAGCTTCCATCAAGCATTCCTAATTCTCTCTTAATGAAGTTCAATCTTTCTTCATTGAGAGGTTTAGTAAAAATATCTGCAAGTTGATGATTTCTATTAATCAACTCTAACACAGCATCACCCTTTTGCACATGATCTTTAAGGAAATGATGTCTAATATCTATGTGTTTGCTCTTAGAGTGTTGGATGGGATTCTTAGAAAGATTGATAGCACTAGTGTTATCACATTTAATAGGAATGTGATTAATCACTTTGCCAAAATCCTTCAATTGTTGTTTCATCCAAAGGACTTGCGTGCAATAACAACCCGCAACAGCATACTCGGCTTCTGCGGTGAATATGGCAATTGACACTTGCTTTTTGCTAAACCAAGATACTAGGCATTCTCCTATAAATTGGCAAGTTCCTAAAGTGTTTTTTCTATCTAATAAACTACCCTCATAATCCGCATCCAATATCCTATGAGACTAAAGGATGAATCCCTAGGATACCATAACCCTAAGTGAATTATGCCATGCAAATACTTAAAAATTCTCTTAATAGCATTTAAATGAGACTCTTTAGGAAAGGATTCGAACCAAGCAGACATACATACATTAAACATTATATCCGGTCTAGAAGTAGTAAGATAAAGTAGAGATCCGATCATCCCTCGATATCTCTTTTCATCTATCGCCTTACCCGATTCAGCTTTGTCTAGCTTGATGCTTCCACTCATGGGGGTTTTGGCTACTTTGCAACCATCCATGCCAAACTTCTTGAGTATTTCCCTTGTGTATTTGGTGCGGTTAATGAAGATCCCTTCTTTGGTTTGCTTGATATGTAGACCGAGAAAGAACTTGAGCTCTCCCATCATGCTCATTTTGAATTCCCTAGTCATATGCATAGCAAAATCCTTACAAATAGAGTCATTATTAGCACCAAAAATGATATCATCAACATAAATTTGCACAATTAGTGTATCATGCTTGTGCTTTTTAACAAATAGTATGGTTTCCACCTTTCCTTTTTCAAAAGAAATTAACTAAGCCTTTTATACCAAGCTCTTAGAGCTTGTTTTAATCCATATAAGGTTTTGTTCAATTTAAAAACATGATTGGGAAAATAATGTGACTCAAAACCAAGAGGTTGTTCAACATATACTTCCTCCTTAATAATTCCATTCAAAAATGTACTTTTTACATCCATTTGAAAAAGCTTAAAATTCATTTGGCATGTAAAAGCTAAAAGTATCCTAATGGCCTCTAATCTTGCAACGATGGCAAAAGTCTCATCATAATCTATGCCTTGCTCTTAGTTGTATCCCTTAGCAACCAATCTAGCTTTATTCTTGTG
Organism: Omphalea diandra; assembly: GCA_949677035.1. Classification (NCBI taxonomy): domain Eukaryota; kingdom Viridiplantae; phylum Streptophyta; class Magnoliopsida; order Malpighiales; family Euphorbiaceae; genus Omphalea; species Omphalea diandra. Next base: position 32,046 of record CATIWR010070100.1, read on the forward strand.
ATAAGACCTTACTCATCTAACTTGTTCCTAAACACCCATTTGGAACCTACAATGGAGTGTTCTTTAGGCCTAAGGATAAGTTCTCATACCTTATTTCTCTCAAATTGGTTGAGTTCCTCTTGTATAGCAAGCACCCAACTCTCATCATCAAGAGCCTCATCAATTGATTTTGGCTCAAGTTGAGAAATAAAATCAAGATTATTATCTAAAAGATAAAGTTGTGATCTAGTACTTACACCCTTAGAGGTATCACCAATGATCAAGTCCTTGGAGTGATATTTGGAGAATCTCCAATCTTTGGGTAGATCTAGACTTGGCTCATCTTCTTGTTGATGTTGTGGCTCCTCATCTACTTTTGATGATTCACCTCCTTCCTTGTTTTTATCCTCTCCTCTTGTAGTGTCTTCAATTTCAGCTTTTCAAAGTCACCTATAAGATCATCAACAAAAATAGCTTTCCTAAGATCAAGTTTACTAGATTCATCAAAGACAACATTCATAGACTTTTCAACTACCATTGAACTCTTATTAAAGACTCTATACACCTTGCTAGAGGTGGAATAGCCTAAGAATTTACCTTCATTTATCTTGGAATCAAATTTCCTAAGATTATCCTTGGTATTCAATATATAGCACTGACAACTAAATACTCTTAGGTATGATATCTTGGATTTTCTACCATTCCATAGCTCATAAGATGTTTTATTGAGAATGGGTCTTTTAAAAACTCTATTTGCAATATAACACGAAGTGTTAATGGCTTCGATCCAAAAGTAATTTGGTAAAGAATACTCATTGAGCATGGTTCTAGCCATTTCTACTAGTGTTCTATTTTTTCTCTCTATAACACCAATTTGTTGTGGTGTTCTATGAGCTAAAAAATTATAGAAAACTCCATTCTCCGAACAATAAGTTTCAAAAAACTCGTTTTGAAATTCCTTTCCATGGTCACTTTTAATAGAAGAAATGAAGTAACCCTTTTTTCATTTTGAACTCTTTTTGCAAAACTTTTAAAAAAATCAAAAGTATCATTCTTATGAGCTAAAAAGGACACCCAAGTAAACCTAAAGTAATCATCAACTAGGACTAGTGCATAATGCTTTCCACCTAAGCTAGCACTTTTAGTGGGTCCTATCAAGTCCATATAAATTAGTTGAAGTGGTCTAGAAGAACTCACAACATTTTTAGCTTTATGGGAAGCTTGATGTTGCTTCCCTATTTGGCAAGGACCATATGTCTTGTCTTTAGTGAAATTTAGCTCCGGAAGGCCTTCCATTAACTTTCCTTTAGATAGGCTTTGAAGAAGATCCATGCTTGCATATCAAAGCCTTCTATGCCATAACCAAGCTTCATTCCTCAAAGACATAAGACACTTAAAAGATTGGTTAGCCAAATTATCTAAGTTAATTGAGTAGGTATTGCCTTTCCTTTCACCCTTAAAAATAACCTCATCATCCACTAATGTGGTGACTCAGCATTCTCTAGGATCAAAGGTGACTTTATTACCTTTGTCACATAATTGACTTACACTCAACAAACTATGTTGTAAGCCACTTACTAATTAAACATTATCAATCAAAGAATAACCATTCTTACCAATGGTTCCAAAGCCAATTACCTTACCATTGGCATTATTACCAAATGTGACATCTTCACCTTCTTTTTTCTTCAATGTCGTGAATAGCTTTCTATTTCCAGTCATATGCTCAGAACATCCACTATCCACATGACAATTGCTTGATTTATTAGAGGTTGCCACACTTCCCTACACAATAAAAGTGAGTCACCTTTTCTTAGGTACCTAAGAATACTTGGGTCCTAGGAGGTTAGGAGTTGAAGGGTCCTCTAATTTGAGGTGAGTCTTCCTAATAAAACAATGAATATTAACATGCCCAAATTTCATGCAATTGTGACATTGGAGTTTAGACTTGAGAGTCTTTCTCCTATGCACAAACTTAATATGAGTAGGAGGCCTTCTCATACTTTGATTATGTGATTTGCATGCATCTGCATGTGTGATGAGAAGTAGTAAAGAATTGTTTATGTTTATGTGCATGAGCATGCTTTTTATTATACATGTAAGCATGATTGGCTCTTTGAGTATTGGCTCTTAAGCTTTGGGGAGCCTTCCCTTTGCTCTTTGGCTTAGGAGGCTTAGTGTTAGGAGCAATTTTCTTCCCAATTGCCTCAACACTTGAGGTTGATGGTCTAACAAATGTAGTATGTGATGATGAGGAGGCTCCATTGAAGCCTAAACCATATCTAATCAATGGTAACCTTTGAGACATAATCAATGTGTCCAAGGCTTCCATTCCTTTGTGAAACTTAGAGATTGTGCTTCTAAGTTCAACGACTTCTCATTTTAGGGAGTCATTCACTTTTCTTAATGAAGCTAATGATGAAGATGATATGGAAAGATTTGCCATAGATTTCTTGAGCTCATGATTTGATGCTCTCAATTCACTTACAAGATCATTGAGGGATTTATAATCATCCTCTAATTTTAGACATTTTTTTATCTCATAGTAAGAGCCTCTAGAAGCTCTTCATCTATCTCATCAAAATCATCAAAATATGAATGAGAGTGGGATAAAGTACTTACCTCATTTGGAGAGTCTTTTTATGCCATGAAG
>CATIWR010070112.1:0-18293 GCA_949677035.1 Omphalea diandra
GGGGAGTGGATGTAGGGATTGTTTTGCCCGAACCACTATAAAAATCTGTGTCCATTATTATTCTTACCTTCTCCCTTATTCTCTATTTTAAATTTTTTAAAACACCAATTCAACCCCCCTTCTTGGTGCCTAGGGACAACAGGGTAGATACCATGGATGAGAGATTGGTCAGAATAAAGAGGGTGCAAAGACACCAATACTACAAGATTCAACAATATTTTGCTAGAGCTAACATTGATTTGCCTTCTCCATTGGATACTTCATGAAGCACTATGGTTAGGGTATTATGTATTTAGCTTTATTGATTTTAGGAAGTTTTTAATTTATTGAACTTGTCTTCTTGTTATTGTGTTTTGTGCTTTTAAGTTGTATGGTGGTCATGCACCATTTTTATGTGTTTTTAATTTGAATGGACAGTGAATGGAATTATAAAGCTAGTAGAATTTACTTTTGCATGTTTTCTTTAGTTTGTTTTTTCATTTGTTTATTTTTATTTCACTTAGCTATTTAGTTTTTCTTATTTTTTTAAGTGCCATAAGAATATAGGCTATAAGCAAGATGAGAATTAGATGCAATCAACCTTCCACCAATATTATAAGGGGAGTATTCCTTTATCTTTTATGCTTTATGATGTATGCCACTGAGGACAATGACATATTTAAGTGTGGGAAGAAGGATCATAATCTTAAGCTTGGACCTATATTATGCTTACACCTATGTATAAAGCATAAATAGACCTTATTTTATTTTTTAATTAGCAAAGGATGTGTGGCTTAGTTAAGTCTTTTTTAGTAATTTTTATGAGTTACTATAAAAGCAATGCCATTCTTAGGATGAATTTAAGATAAATGAATTTTGAAATAGTTACAAAATTGAGGAATATAACTTATGAATTTAGTATAATTAGAATGTAATAAGATTATGTGTTGCATATATGTTGAAATAAGCAATTTGGATGGCTATTAATGGACATAATTACATGAGCTTAAAAGGAAAATAAATTGCTATTATGCTTTGTTAAATAGTAATAATGAAGTAGTTGAAGGGATATGATTTAGGAATGATCAAATAAATCCAAAAGAGAAAGAAATAACTAGTCTATTATTTTTGAGATGCTTAGTAACTAGGGATCTTCATAACCAATGTAATTTTTATGTAAAATGACAAACAAGAAGCATGAGTATGCAAAGCATTTCAGATGAAGTTATATGTTGAATAACTAGGTGGATTCATCACCAATGTTTGTATTTATGTAAAAAGGCAAAAGACATATCAACTCGTAAAAAAATAACAAAACGATACATTCTAATGATCTCATGTGCTTAAAACTATTATTCTTATTGCTAATTAATAAAGGCAATAATGAGCTAAGTTGTTTTGCATTAAGATTATGCTTATTAATGGTATACTTAGATGTGTTGTTGAGATATATGTGCAAAATGTGATTTTGTTATTTCTAATTGTTCATGAATGATTGAGTTTGCTTTCAAGGTAGCGATTTTGCTTAAGTTCATTTACTTGGATTAATTATAGTTTGGTGTATCTTTTATAGTACTTATGTGACTACTATTATAAGCATGATGAGGCTACAAATGTTATATGGAATTTATGAAAATTTTGGCTATTTATTATTTGTTACTTGAGGATAAGAAATAGTTCAAGCGTGGGGGTATTTATTAGTCTTAATTTGTTCATAGTTATTTGATATTTTAGGCTTAATTTGGTCTTAATCTATGTTTAAATTAAGTTATTTTGAGTTAATTTGTATTATCCCTCGTATTTGGATGTTTTATAAGTGTTTTAGCAAGTTGAGAGCAGATTAGGACCAAACCAAGCATGCATAGCAAATTTATGAACCAAGCGAGAAATTTAGATGCTTGGAGGAAGAGTTCTACCATGCTCATAACCTAGAGTCATAGACTATGAATTGCCTTGGTCTGATGAGGGTCGCTAGCTACGACTTTAGTCACAAACTGCAACCTAGGTGATCTAGATCCTACTTTTTAGTTTGTATTTTTATGTTTTTGAAGAGTATCTAATGCCTACATTAGAGAGATGTCAGAAAGGGGAAAAAAGGAGTTTCTAAGAGAAAAAAAAAAGAGAAACATGTTTTAAAACACGATTAAGTGTAAGAGGTTAAAGCTTCATGGAAGGAGATCAAAAGAAGATCTATCAAGACTATTAGGAGATTTCACTTTTTCTTCTTCACTTTCTCATTTCAATTGTCAAGATGATGTTTTTACTTATGGATTCTACTTGTTTTGTTAGTATGTTACACTAGACCTTTTGACTTAGGGCCTTAATGTAGCCATGGATAATGATTGATTGATTTTTGATTTCATTGAATATGTTTGGATTTTGTTCTCTTGTAAGTAGATGATTCTTGAGCCTAATGCTTGTGATTGCTTGATCACCAATTACATTATTTATGTTTTTTTAATAAATTGAGAGATCATAAACTAAAATATACTTAAAAGTATTTCCCTTAGGTTAATTGATGAGTAGAGATACCTATTTAACATATTGCTATCATATAAATATTGCTTGAGTTGATGAAATTACACATTCCCAGTTCACGTTGAGAGATGGACCTGGAGGGATGGTTCCAAATTAAGTCACATATCAAGAGAAAGCCTTAATAACTAAAGAGTCAATTGATAGTTGCATGTCCTAATCCAACATATCATTGAATGATTAATGAAATCATGTTTTTTAATTGATAACGTAAAATGTCCTAGGTGTTTCATTCATAAGGTTTCTTTCTTAATTCCTTTTGTCTTTTTAGCCATGCAATTACTAGTTTAGTTTATTTTCTCTGCATTAGTTGTTTAGATATTATCTTTAACCTTAAAAAAATAAAATAAAAATAAGATAATCATATTCTAATACTTATTACCCTTGTCTCTGTAGAATGATATCCTCACACACTTTTGTGAATTGTATTACTTTGATCATTATCCTTTTGCGATTAATTGCATTATGCTTTAAAGAATAATTTGAAGGAAATTTAATAGTTGAGAATTTTTGCTCATTAATTGACTTAGAGCCACTTTGTTGGATTCGATTAAACATCAAATCTGTGGATCAAAGATGCCCCTGTATTTTTGAAACTGAGTGACATTACTTTGTAATAATACGTCCCCTGCTCTATAATGAAAGCCATCTTTACCTTGGCTGTGATGGCCATGATAATTTGATTATAACCCAAAAACCCATCCATGAAGGAGTACATAATACAAGTTTTTGTGCTGTCCACCATCACGACAATATGAGGCAAAATGACATTATCTTTGGGGAAAGCTTTGTTTAGGTCCCTATAATCAACACACATGCTCACACTTTCATCCTTCTTTGGAATCAGTAATATATTGGTTAGCCACTCCAAGTCTTCAATTATCTCTAAGAACTTCACATGCAACTACTTTACTATCCCCTTTTTAACCAGTCGAACCCTTTTTGGTCTCATTTTTCTTAGGCTTTACTTTGCCGACCTCATATATGGGTAAGTCAAAATTCTATACTTGGCTAGTTGTCTATCAACCCTCAGCATATCTTCATACATCCAAGTAAAGACCCTTTAGTATTTCTTGAGTAAGTTTAAATTTTTGTCACTCTTTTGTGGTAATGTTGTTGGCAATGAGTAAGATTTTTAAATTTTCCTATCTGCCAAGATTCAATGCAGTGGTAGGCATAAAATTAATATTAAATATGCTCATCAAATGATATATGCTATGCACACTTGCATTAGGAAACACAGTACAAGTAAGCAAATTTGTTATTCATTACTTTAGACTTTGAAATAAATATAATATCATCTTCAAAGAGGCTAGAAATAAGAACATTAGAGTTGTTAGGAAAGTAGCTTCTTATGGTAGGTTGGTGGGAGTCTTTTTAGCATTAGTCTTCTCTTTCTCTTTTGTTTTGTTCTCACCAACTATCCCATGATCAACCTTTGAATCATCGACCTATTCAAAACTCACTTCTTTCCTAGTCCAGGTGTTAGCCATAACCTTTAATAATCCTTTAAAGTCTTGCCACATCTTGTCATTTACTAATTTGATTTTCATGAAACTCTCTTAGAGTGCCACCCCACTCGACTAAGCATGATTGACTTGTATTTCCATATCACCTCCTACATCTTCAATAGAGCTAGCAATCATATTCTCAATATTAGCCAAAGTCATCCTCATATATGTTCCTTTAGTCAACTTATGTATCCATGTGTATCCCCATTCTAGATCGATAATTGGTGCACCCTGACTGATTGTTTCAAACTTCTTCTTCTTATGATATTTTACTATTGCCCAAAATTATTGGTCTAACAAATATTGCTCATGTTCCTCTTTAAATATCTTTCACTTAACATTCCATGGCCAAGGGGTCTGTGGGCCATACAGAACTATCGATTGGTCTAACTCGTGGGTGCTTTCCACTTCTACAATATGCTTTCCCTTCTTCTTCTTTTTCTTCTTCCTTATTTGGTGAGTCTTAGTAATTTTAATAACCCACTTCCCTAACTTGCATCTAGAAAAATGCCTTTTCAAGTTCATTCATTTAATCAACCCCTGCCTGTGTCACTTCTTCCTTAGTAGCCTCTTCCATAATTTCTCTAACTACTTCCCTTTCTTTTAACAAAGAAATTGGACATAGGCCCGTGTAGATTTCTCACCACCAACCTTACTCTTTGTCCTCAATAACCAAGCTTTCTTTTGGTATCTAAGTTGGGATCTCTGGAAATTTAGGCACACTATTGGAGTTCTTTCCCAACCCTTGACTAGGTAGAAAATTCATATTCTTCATGATACCTGTCATTTCCTAATCAACCTATTTATCTGTAACCCCAACCATTTAAAAACCTTTAAGATATGGGACAACCATAGTTAATGCTGATATAATTTTCCAACTTCTACATACGTTGTTATTATCTCACCCTTGTAATGGATCTTGACCTTCTAATGCACTGTAGACAACACTCCCCCTAATAGATGATACTATGGTCTTCTTAATAATAATAAAAAGGTGATAGAGATGCCCAACACTGTAAATTCTACCACTATCTCTGTAACCTTAGTTTTCACTATGGTTTGAACACTCTAGTTGCTAACCTTTTACTGTCATCATAGGCTTGAATAATGCTATTTGATACCTCCAAATCCTTCTTTGATACCCAAAACTTGTGAAACAACTTTAGATGGCAAATGTTAATTACAATTCTAGATCCATCATTAACCATCATGCTTGGTGTCGTCCTTCCTTTTACCTCGACTCGTATGAACAAAGCCATATTGTGATCCCTCCTTTCTGGTGGCAAGTCATCATAAAAAAAGGTGGTCTTCACCTTATTGGTGATCAAAATAATAACAACTTTTATTATAGCTTCCTTAGAGATAATCAAACTCAATAATGTTTTAACCATAGCCTTCTTATGATCTTGATAAGTGATAAGTAACTCCCATACACTAATCTAAGTTGGCATCTTTTTCAATTGTCTTAGAATAGGGTTATCCTCCTCATTTTCCTTCATTACAACCTTTTCTACTTCTTTCTCAACCCTTGGTTCCTTAGGGCTTTTATATTAGGGTATTACCTTCCATTTCGAATCACATGGCTTATATGTTCTTCTCCTTTATCAGCATCACTCTTTTCTTACAGTTTGATCAACCTCTTCCTTTTACTTCCTCTATTTCTTCATCTGATCTCTCTTTATGATTAATAATGTAAATGATAATTATAGCTTTTATAGAACTTATCTCCTCAATAGTATTCATGACAACCTTTTTTAGAATTTCCAAAGCTATCATAAATGTCCCTTGGTTCGAGGGTGGAGCACTGTGATAGTTTTAGAGGGGATTCCCCCTTATATTTGGTATACCAACATTTGGTGGCATGATGGTCTTGTTGTCAATGAGATCCTAGATCTCATGCCTTAACTTGTACCAATCATTTATATTGTGTCTAGTCCTTTGATGGAAAGCATAATAGGCATTTGCATGATACCCTTTTATCAAAGGATGAGGAAGTCACATTGATGTAAACAGTTTTAGTAACCTTTCTTATGTAATCTCTCAAACATGATCGATAGAGGCATTCCCAAATTAGTGAATTGTTGCGGGCTCTCACTATATTTATATTTGTCATCTTATTTCCTTCTCCTTGAGTTCAAGATGGCACACTTCTCCTTTTACCATATTGCCTTGTTTATTTGGACTCCAATTCTTTGGCTTGTAGATCGACTTCTCTAACATCTTTAAAGTTTCTCACTAACATGCCTTTGATCTTAATACCTATTCCTAGCAATGCCCTCTTGATGTTCATCCTCACTTGCTCGCTTTTCGTTGGTCTAATCATCATTTTAGAAGCTAACTTGTTCCATCTCCTTATGTAGTCATTGAAGCTTTAACTAATTTTTTTCTTTCACAACTCTAGGTCTTAGAATATAAGCTTTAGAGCGGAGTTGTAAGCATAGTGTTTCTTAAAAGCCTCTGTTAGCTCTTTCTTACTTCTTTTAATAGCCTTGGGTAGGTTGTAATACCATGTCTTTATAGACCCTTCTAGTAATAACTTAAATAACTTAAAAATAGTGTCTATAGGCACCCCAGATGTCTACATTATCAACCCATAAGAGTGGATATGGTTTGTGGCATCTTGAGTTTCAATAAACTTAGGAAGCATGAGCATTCAAAAATTAGTGGTAAACTTCTTAGGCTTGTGATAAAAAATTCCTCAATGTCAGTCCCCCTTCTCGGTCCTTTTCACCAAGTGTCTTTTGGATCTTTTCTAGTTGTCTAACAAGATCTTTAAATTAAGTAATCTCCCTCTCATTCTTCATAGGTTTGTCATGAGCTGTAGTGATGCTTCCCACTTCCTTAGCTAGCTTACTTTCATAGTACTCCTTTTATTATAAATAGATTATCATTAATTACTACAGGCTGAGGTGCCTCTATGGGTGCTTTCCCTTTATCAATCTTACTAATAGATGTATCAAATTTCTTCAAGATCTCATTGAGGTGCTTGTTCGCCTTTTCTATAATTATTTTCTTCATTATATGGCTCATTTCAAACCTTATTCTCTATATGATTTTAGGTGGTACAGTTAGATTAATGATCAATTCTGAGATTTGAATCAGGCTAAGTGTCTTGTTTTTTCTATCTAATTGATTCCCCATTCTCTTCCATAAGGGTTGGATGGAGCTATGATATTTTAGATTATTAGCATGATGCATGAACATGATAAATAATAAATTTATGCATAAAAAATGTCATCCTTATTGCAAAAGATCCTTTCAACCTTATTTCTCTGACACACGAGGTCTAGAGGCTCTTGCCTAGGTGGGTCCTTATTCTTTTATCATCATGGGATAGAGAATATATGGTGGTCTCCTCAAACCTAAGAAAAGTTGAAGTCTTAAAAGAACACGCATACATGTAATCTAGAAGAAAGTCAAATACAAAAGAGAACTTTTTATATTATTAGAAGAAGCTGTACAAGTAAATGAAGGATCCCTTTAATGAGGAAAGTAAGGGGATATACATGAATATTTAAGTGAGGATTAAGAGTTCTTTGCATGATGGGGTTGGGGAATATACAAATAACTATATGAGGGATAACTACATTGAAGGGGAGTGGGGTAAGAATATATTTACATGAGAAATACCTAACTGTGTTCTTTAAGGACTTCAACCCTTCTTTTGGAGAGAAATGCAAATAAAAGGGTACCTTATTCCAAGGTGCTATTGGATCCAACATGCGCGTAAAGGTTAAGATGGTTGTTATAGTTGATGGCTTCTATAAGCTTAGAGGTTAGTTGTCATGAAACCCTCATTTGATATACCTTAAGGTACTTGCCTTATGAGTGACAAATCCTCCTCACCATCTCTTAAGCTCGAATAGAGCTTAAGTCTCAAGCTTGAAGAATTCATCAGTTTGTCTAAGGGTAAACCTAATGAATGTGGTGAAGTATGGAGCTACATGAATGCAATGGATTAATTAATAATAAAAATAGTACAGTAAAGTTTGAACTAGAAATGGAACATGAAGTAAATTTTGAGTCTCCAGTAGAGTCACAATTATGAGCACCTAAAGCTTGGATAGAGATTGCACTCAAATAACTATGATATTACTTGTGATTCCATCATTTTATTAATTAATGGGTGGATCAAAAGAATGGGGGTCATACATTAGTATTAACATTAAATCATAGACTACGTTTGGATCAACAGGGGATCCTTTATGCCTCACACAAGATTGAAGCCCTTTTCCAATTTGATGGTCAATGAGCAACCAAGGCAAGACAATATGTTGTTAACATTTATAATAAAGTGTGCAAATGCCACCTTGGTAAAGATAAGAATCTGACCAAGGACAAAATCTGAACCTATCTAAGTCATTTAGATGGCCTAATTCATCTTCATCTTATTAGAGATCAGGTTTGAAAATTGGGTAGAGGTTGGGGAAGAGGTTAGGCACCCTAAATCGCCTAAATTTAGGAATATGACCTATAGGCATGTTTGGTTCCTTTTTTACAATTTTTTCCGTTTTATTAATTAATCCAATTAATTCCCCTGATTATGTTTCTAATGCATCAAAATAAGCATATCATCATTAAGGCATCATAATCACAATAAAGGGGATGAGGGCATGCAATATCAAATGGGAAGGTCATGCATATTAATCCATCATAATCATATATAATGGGGGATTTCTCATATAACTATATCCACTTACATAAATAAAACATGTATTAGGAATCATCATAGGAGCAAAGTAATGAAGCAAAAGTCACAAAAGGAAATGCAATTAAAGGAAAGATCTTACCATGAATCTCCAAGTTAAGAAGACCTTTGGGGTGATGCTTGGAGAATCTCTAATCCTTGGGTAGATCTTCACTTAGCAATGCTTCTTATTGATGATGTGGTTCCTCATCCACTTTTGATGATTCACTTTTATCTTTGTCCTTGTCTTCCTTTCTTATAGTGTGCTCCAAATCTAATTTTTCAAAATCACCTATAAAATTAATAAATGAACCTTTCCCAAGATCAAGTTTATAGATTCATCAAAAACAACATTCATAGGCTCTTTAACAACAATAGAACTTTTGTTAAAGACTCTATAGGCCTTATTATAAGTGGAATAACCTAAGAATATACCCTCATTAGTTTTTGAATAAAATTTCCTAAGATTATCCTTGGTATTCAATATATGACACTTGCATCCAAATACTATTAGGTATAATATCTTGGGTTTTCTACCATTCCATAGCTTATAAGATATTTTATTAACAACGAGTCTTTTAAAAACTCTATTTGTAATATAACACAAAGCATTAATGGCTTTGGGCCAAAAGTAATTTTGTAAAGAATACTTATTGAGCATAGTTCTAGCCATCTCTACTAGTGTTCTATTTTTCCTCTTTACAACACCATTTTGTTGTGGCATTCTAGGAGTTGAAAAGTTATGAAAAATCCTATTCTCTTAGTAATAAGATTCAAAGGACTCATTTTAGAATTCCTTTCCATGATCACTTCTTATAGAAGAAATGAAGTAACCCTTTTCATTTTGAATTCTTTTTGTAAAGCTTTTGAAAGCATCAAAGGTATCATACTTATGAGCTAGAAAGGATTCCTAAGTAAACCTAGAATAATCATCAACTAGGACTAGTGCATAATGTTTTCCATCTACACTAGCACTATTAGTAGGTCGTATCAAGTCCATATGAATTAATTGAAGGGGTATTGATGAAATTACAACATTTTTAGCTTTAAAGGAAGATTGATGTTGCTTTCATATTTGGTAAGGACCCTATGTCTTGTCTTTTAAGAAACCTAGCTTGGGAAGACCTTCCACTAACTTTCTTTTAGATAAGCTTTCTAAAAGCTCCATGCTAGCATGCCTAAGTCTTTTATGCCATAGCTAAGCTTCATTAATAAAAGACATAAGAAACTTAAAAGATTGGTTAGCCAATTTGTCTAAGTCAATTAGATAGGTATTGCCTTTCCTTTCATCATTGAAAACAACATTTTTATCCACTACTATGGTAACTTGGCATTCTTTATGGTCAAAAGTGACTTTATTAACTTTGTCACACAATTGATTCACACTAAGCAAATTATGTTGCAAGCCATCAATTAACAAACATCATTAATTAAAGAGTAACCATTCTTACCAATAGTTCCAATACCAATTACTTTACCATTGGCATTAGTACCAAATGTGACATTACCACCTTCTTTTTCCTTTAGGGCTATGAATAGCTTCCTATTGCCCGTCATATGTTTTGAGCATCCACTATCCATATGCCAATCGTTTGATTTATTGGTAGCTGTCAAACACCCTTACACAACACAAATAAATAATCTCTTATTTGGTACCAAGCATACTTAGATCTTAAGGGGTTAGGTATTGAAGGGTCCTCCAATTTGAGGTGAGCCTTCCTAATGTAACAATAAACATTAATATGTCTATATCTCATGCAATAATGGCATTGAAGCTTAGACTTATATGTCTTTCTCCTATGCAATGTCTTGGCATGAGTAGGGGATTTTCTCATATCAATATGATGTGTGTGAGAACATAAGCAAGCATGTATTGGCGTAGATGTGAATTTTTTGTGTGTGTGTTGGGATTAACATGCTTCTTATTGTACATGTAAGCATGATTAGCCTTTTTAGAAATAGACTTTGAGCTTTATTGCACTTTTTATTTGCCCTTAAGCATTGGGGGTTTAGTGCTTTTGGCAATCTTCTTTCCAATAACCTCAATATTTGAAGTTTGAGGTGTTGAGGTTCTTACGAATGTAGTGTGTGTATGTGTGGCTGTTAAGGTTTCATTGAAACCTAGACCATGCCTAATCAAGGGAGGCTTTTGTGATACTATGAGTCTATTTAAAGCTTCCTTACCTTTATGAAATTTAAAGATAGAGCTTCTAAGCTCAATGACTTCTTTTAAAGAGACATTCTCTTTTCTTAATAAAGCTAGTGATAAAGATGATTTGGAAAGATTTTTCATAAAATTTTTTAGTTCTTCATTTGGAGCCCTTAATTTAATTACAAGGTTATTAAGAGATTTGTAATCATTCTCTAATTTTGTGCATTTCCTCTTGTAAGTCTTCATTTATGACTTATATTTGTCACATTTCATTATGAGATCTTCTAAAAGCTCATCATCTGCATCATCTAAATCATCATATTCAAAATTAGAATAAGATGAAGTGCTTACCTTATTAGGAGAGTCCTCTTAAGCCATAAAACATATGTTAGCAATCTCCTCTTCTTCATCATCTTCACTTGAGCTATCATCCCAAGTGGCCTTAAAACTCCTCCTTTTCTCTTTGTCCCCTTTCTTCTTCTTCTTTAGCATAAGGCAATCATACTTAATGTGGCAAGATTGATTGATCTCTTTTTGTGATTAGGAGTTGCTTTCTTAAAGTTCCTTCTTTCTTTGTTCTTCTAATTAACTCTTTGGTCCTTCTAGAGAGCATTGCAAATTCCTCCTCCTCTTTGTCACTCTCCTTTTCACTTGATGTTATTTCTACTTCCTTTTCCTTTGAAGATGATTTGAGTGCCAAATGTCTTTCTTTCTTGCTTTTTAGATTTTTCTCCTTAGCCCCTCATTTTCTTCATTTCTTCATCCTTCTTTAAGGCCAACTCATGAGTCAAGAGTTTGCCTATCAAAATATATGTTGGCACTTTCCCTATTTTCGAGTTGGACTCTTGGATATTGTATACTTTAGCACTAAATTCCTCAAGAGGTAAAGACTTTAGAATTTTGAAGTTTACCTCATCATTTATGAGAACCCTATTGAACTTCTTCATGTTGGTGATAATAGCTAGGAGCCGATTTATCATATCTATTATGCTCTCATCATCCTTCATCATGAAAACTTCCCATTCTGTCATGTACATCTCAAGTCGGCTGGATTTCACTAAGGTAGTGCCCTCATGATAGTTCTCTATTGCTTTCCAATTGCCATGAGTAGTTTGGCAATGTTGTACCCTTCCAATTTCTTCTATTAAGAGAGAGCTTAGAAGGATTAACATGGCTCTTTTGTTTTTGCCATTAGATCTTCTATGTGATTCAACCCATTCTTTTATAGGGATTAGCTCTTCACTCCCATCTACCACTTTAGTGGGTGACTTCCATTCTTTAGCAACAACATCCCATAGATCCACCACATCAGTGTCTAGATAGATCTCCATCCTATACTTCCAATGAGCATAGTTTTCTCCATTAAAATAAGGTTCAATTATGTTTTTTAGTAAGACTTGGCTTTAATACAACTTGTTGGCTTAGGGCACCAAGAAAGGGCGTTGAATTGGTGGTTTACTAAAAACTAAAATGAAAGATAAATGTGTTTAAGAAGTTGGGAAGGAGAAGAGAGAAATTAACATAAGTGTTTATAGTAGTTCGGGTGTTAACAAACCCTACGTCCACTCCCCAATTCTCTATAATTGGGTGTTTTACTCAACTCAACTAGTGTTTCCAAGCTCGCACCAAACTTTTACAACTTATGTTTATGGCTCACATAAGAAATCTTACACCTTGTGTTTTCCAGGCTCACACAAAAACCTATCACAAGTGTTTTGTAGTCTCACACTAAAACCTCTCATAAGAGTTTTTACTCTAGGCTTGCTCATAACCTCTTTATATTGGTGTTTATTATTTACACCAAATAATCAACTACAAATAAATGTGAATGAAATATTAAGTAGCAATTGGCAAGAGTTTTGTTACAAATTAATGAATTCTCTTTCATTTACATTTGTTTGGCAGAGTATTTATAGCTCATATCCACCAAAGACATATTAGTCTAAAATTATCAACAAAACTCCAATATGTGCTAGGTAGATTTAGCATTAAATGCTTGTTAAGTGGAGGTCGTGATCGCTACTAGCATTTCATTATCGCGAATTTCCAATTTCCATTATAAAGATAAAAATTTCAGCGAAAATCCTAGTTTGTGTTTAACGACTAGTCCATGTGTAAGCTGACCATTGGTTATCTAGGAAAATATAGTCGTTGTGTTCTAAAAACTATCAAAAGTCGCGGACGTGGACTAACTAAGCCTTGGGCACGACTGAGATAGCATATTGCTCTGTTTGGTGAGGAAACTGTAACTTCTTGAGTTGCGATCGCTACTAAATATTTGCCCTCATAATTTTTTATCTTCAAAAGTTACTTAGGACACTTGGCACACTATGGATGTGGCTTTGGTTCCCTCCTTTGTCACTATTAAAGTCGCAGTTGTGAATCCATACATGATACCCACCATGAATTCCTCTATGACTCAAGCTCACTTCCTTCGGCTATACTGCGATTGTGAATTTGCCAGCGAATTCCTCTAGCCTAGCATTATCCATCCTTGTGACTGATTCGCAGTCGTGATTTATAATATACGCATAGTGAATTTGGATGAACTTTATAAGGTTAGAGATTTTGAATTCCATCCAACTTACAATGAAAGAACTAACTCATAATCTGCAAAACAACACTAAATGAAAGTATTAGTACAGATCAATCTTTATTGTCAAGATCAAAAGAGGTTCATGACTTAGGTTAAACTATCCTAGTCCAACACAGGGGTTAAGGAAACTTTTACTAGCATATCGCGCTTTCCAGAGATCCCCACTCAGACTACTAAGAAAGGGCTAGGGTACTATGGTGAGGAGTCAAAACTAGGAGTAAGGGACTCACATGGACTGTTATCAAATTTATTTATGAAAAAATGGGAGGCTGCTAAAAAGTTTGAGCTGGTGATGATTGAGAAGGGAAAGCTTTTGGATGTAGACAAACTTGAGAAGGCTTTCTTCTAGCTAGATATTGGTGAACTGGGAAATTAGAATTATCAAAACTCATTTGAAGAAGAAGATGAGAAGAAGAAAAAGTTGAAAGAGAAGCAGATTGCAGGCACAAAAGATGATCAAGAACTAGGTCACTCCATATTTCCCTATAGTCCTCAGTCTACATGGCCATGGAAGGATAAGGAAAAGATGACTGATGAACATGTAAGCTAGTACCTATTAGATTAGAATTTTTTGGTCATCAAGGAAGATCATGCAAGGAAAAAGTCTAACTTGAGAAAGCAGAGTGCACCCTTTGTGGACCTTAAATGGAAGTACATTGGGTCATATAAGTTCACTGAATTCACTTACACTAGGATAAATTTGGAGGATATTGAGAACATGATTGTGAACTCCATTAAGGAAGTAAGTGGAGAAAAAATAAAGAATTATTAGTGGAGATGGTGCCTACTGAGGCATTTGGGCAGACTTTCAAAAGACTGAGCTAGAGGATTATCAGAAGAAATAAAGTTTTGAAGGAATTGTCAAGGTTGTCGCTGGCACAGATGACAAGAAAGAGGTAGATCATGTTCATAATAGTGATCTTGAGGCTCTAATTGATGGAGTGAAGGGTGAAGAACAGGAGAAGAAAAGGTATATGAGACTTTAACCAATATACCAGATGAAAAGAACTTTCCTTCCACTACTGATGTTCTTATTTCTAGTCTCTTTGAGAACAATGTTGCATTTCTTTTTAAGTTTAAGGCAATAAATGATGAGTTTGCTTACTTGTGTGATGTGTTTCCTGATAGTAGTAAACATGGTATGCATCATTTCATAAGCATATTTAACATTAATTTTGTGCATACCACTGCATTTAATATTGGCACATAAGATAATCCAAAAATCTTACTCATTGCTAGCGATGTCACACCGAAGGAGTGAAGGAAGTTTAAGTAGTTACTCAAAAAATATTATAGGGTTTTTCCTGGACATATAAAGACATGCCTGAGGAATTGATAGGTAAATTATGAAACACAGAGTTCTAACCTACCTATACAAGAGGCTAGTGAAATAGAAACTACAAAGGATGAGACCTGAGTAGGCCTAGTTATTCAAGGAAGAAGTAGCAAAGTAGTTGAATGCTAACTTTTTAGAGGTCGTAGACCACCTAAAATGGTTAGCCAACATAGTACTGGTACCAAAGAAGGATGAAAGAGTAAGAATGTGGTTTGATTACAGGGATCCGAACCAAGCATGCCCAAAGGATGATTTCCCTTTACCACATATTGTCATATTGGTTGACAACATCGCAATGTGTGTTAGGTATTCCTTCATGGATGGGTTCTCTTGGTACAACCAAATTCTTACGGTCATCCAAATAAGATAAAGATAGCATTCATCATAGAATAGGGGATGTACTGCTATAAGGTAATGCCAATTGGGTTAAAGAACATAGGAGCGACATTTAGTGATGGCTTTGTTACATGACTTAATCCATAAAGAAGTGAAGGTGTACTTGGATGACATGATAAAAAAAAGGCATTTTGAGGCTCTAGATAAGTTCTTGAAAAGAGTCAATGAGTATATTTGAGGCTGAATACAAAGAAATGTATGTTCGTAGTTACCTTTGATAAGTTGTTGGGACATAAGATAAGTAAGAAAGGCATTGAAATATATCTCGATAAGATCAGGGCCATTCAAGACATGACCTCACCTAAGATTAAAAAAAAAAAGGAGGCATGAAATTTCTTGGGCTGCTTGCAATATATTAGTCAATTCATAGCAAGATCGATCCCTATCAGTGAACCTATTTTCAAGTTACTAAGGAAGGATAAACCAATGGAATGGAATAAATAGTGTAAAAAACCCTTTAAGAGAATAAAAGATTATCTGACTATCCCATCGGTACTGAAGCCACTAAGGCTTGGGAAACCACTAACTTTTGTATTTGACAGTGGAAGATAATTTTGAAGGTGTCATGCTTGCTCAAGAAGGTGAAGTGGGAAGAGAATACAGAGTATATTACCTCAACAATAAATTGTTATCTTATGAAGAGAAGTACAATTAGGTGGAGATGGCTTGCTTAGCACTGGTATGGGCAATAAAGAAGTTGAGGCATTACTTTCAATCATATTTAGTGGAGGTGGTTGTGAAGCTTGATTCAGTTAGGTACTTATATAAGATGCCTTCTCTAACTGGGAGATTAGCAAAGTGGTTGATCATGGTTATTAAATATGATATTAAGCTTATAAACAAGAAGGTGTTCAAAAAGAAGGCAGTTCAAGAGTACATAACACAAAAATCCATTGAAAAAGGAGAATCTAAGCCTCCTAAATTCCTAGATGAGTCATTAGGAGCAACTGAGCCCCAAGGATGGAAAGTATACTTCAATGGAGCTATAAACAAGAATGGGGCAAGTGCAGAGGTAATTATGATTTTGCTCGAAGGAGAACTCATTCTTACAGCTAAAAGGTCGACTACATGGTGACTAATAACATGATTGAGTATGAAGCATGTGCATCGGGACTTGAACTCTTAAAGCAAATAAGGGTTAAGGTAACAAAGGTGTTTGGGGATTCACTATTGGTTATTTCTTAAATAATAAATGAACAGGAGTTGAAAGAAGAACATTTGGCTTTATACTTGGAACATGTGAAAGAGCTAATGCAGAATTTTCAAAGAGTCATATTTCATAATCTACCAAGGGAAGAAAGCATAATGGTCCATGCCTTGGACACTCTAGTCTTTATTTAGGATGGGCCTAAGCTGATGCCCATAAAGCCACTAATTACACCCGATATGGAATGTCATATTATATGGATCCAGGAGTAATGCAAGTGTCAGTGGAAAACCATACTGTTGGCCTTAGGTACCAAGAAAGGGAGTTAAATTGGTGTATAAAAGTTAAAATTGAAAAGAGAGAGGAGAAATGAGATGAGAGGAAACATAAGATTTATAGTGGTTCGGCTATAATCAACCCTACATCCACTCCCCAATTATTTGAAATTGGGTATTCCACTATCTTTCAAAGGTGTTTTCAAGCTTACACCAAACTTTTACACTTGTGTTTTGAAGGCTCACATAACAACCTATACACTTGTGTTTTTAGGCTTACATAACAACCTTTACAACTTGTGTTTTAATAGGCTCACACAACAATCTCTCTTAGTGTTTTAACAGGATCACACTATAACCTATTACAGATGGTGTTTATGCTCACACCCAATAATGACTTAAAGAATAGAAAAGAGTGAATAGCAAAATTGCAAGAGTTTGGCTACAAAGTTATTAATTTTCTTGCATTTACATCTGTTAGATGAGGTATTTATAGCCTCTACCTACCAAAGAGACATTGCAATAAAACTGGTACAAAATCATCAATATGTGCTAGATAGATTTTCACATTAAATGTTTGACAGTCATGTTTCGCAGTAGCTACTACTCATTCACAGTCGCGAATTCTAAATTCCATAAGGAAACCTTGTTTGTGTCTAATGACTAGTCCACATGGCAGCTTCTGATTAGTTTACCAGAAAAATATAGAGTTGCCTTTCACCTGCCCTCAAAAGTCGCGGTAGCGATTTATTTTGTACGAGACGTGACTATGAACGTGAATTCTTCTACCAAAAGTGTTCATCTTCTTCTTTTGGGTTCGCGGTTGCTACCAACAAGTTCCCATCGCGATTTTTGACTTCCAACAATTACATGGGTCGCTTGTCAAGCTGTGATTGTGGACTTGTTGCATCTTGAGTTATTTCAAAATTTGCGGTCGTGACTAAGGCAAGCTTTACACTGGAAATTTGTTTGTCACTTTTGGAGTTCTACATTTGGATGAATTGTGGCTGAGAATGACTCCGCGATTTTGTTTGTCTGATCTTCTAGCAAAACTTCTAATGGATCGCGATCACGAATTTTAGATTGCAATTGCGATTTATAAGTCACTTCACATTCTTTCAAGATTAAGATTTTTATCCAACTTCTAACTTAAAGACTTACATAAAAATTGCAAAACAACACTAAATAGAAATATTAAAAATGATCAATCCCCTTTGTCAAGATCAAATGAGGTCTAAGACTTAGGGTTAACTACCCTAGTCCAACAATCTCCCCCTTTTTTATTTTGATAACTTAGATTGATCCTTAAGTGAAAAAGATGCAGGAAAGTGAAGTTGAATTGTAATATTATTCAATGAATGCTTATGATGAAATTTACTAAGTATATCATTCATTCAATTAAAGGTGAAGTTGATAAAATAATAAATATGTTGCTCCCCCTCAACTTATGCTATAGTTATTCTCAAGTTATTTCATTATTTTCTCCCTTTAACAATCTCTCCCCCTTTGGCAAGATACAAAATAAGGTATATAAGGGAAAAAAAAAAGAAATTCATGCATAAGAATTCATAAGGAGCAAACATAATGCAATGGATAAAAGAATAAACATCAATCACATAAGATAGCAATGTTTGCAAAGAAACAAGTTTTATTTATATATATTCATAACTGTGGGATCA
>CATIWR010070125.1:0-16090 GCA_949677035.1 Omphalea diandra
TACTATGTCAATAAGGGACACAATTACTGTCATGATCCGATATTGATAATTTAATGTGGACAATATTATGTTTAATGTATCGTTTTATCAATAATATGTTTTCTAAAATTTTGTGGTCATATTTGAATTTAAAATACTCAATCCGATAGTCATTTTCAAAAATATTATTTATAAAACATAAAAACGCAGTAATTAATATTGTCCAAGTGAGAGAATGTTATAATTTTTTATATGGGCTAATATTAATTATTAGTTTGTTTTAATTTTTTTGTAAAAGGAATTGAATAATATAATTTATTGATTAGTAGCTAAGTTCAATTAAATTGTGATTAAATGAGTTATGAGTTTATGACATATTTAGTGGACCGATATAGAAAACGATTATGTGTGGACTTGATTTAACATGGACATTTTTAATTTATTATAAATAGACTAACTCTCATCTACTGCATTTTAACTTTAACCCTAACTCTAGTTGTTATACCCATTAGTAGTTGTCTTTTATATCCATTAGTAGCTGTCTTGAGAGAAGGTCAAGAAAAAGAAGACTTAACTCTCGTTTTTAATTATTTTGATCTATTTTCTTCAATATTTAATTTTAATGGTTGTAATTATGACTCAAAATAATATTGGATCTAATTCGCAAACACGTATGAAATTCATTTCTATTTTACTATTGATTGATGTTCTAAATTTATGTACTAGATTCTGAATAAATTCTTATAAAACTATCTTTAAAATTATGAGATCTATATCGATTTCAAATCTGAATTTGAACAAAATACTAAAAAAAAACATATATAAATTTTGTTTGAGTCATTGATCCATGAAAATATTGAAATTTATTTATGAGATTGAACAAGCTTTGAGATTTCATATTTTTCTTATAGTATTTTAAAATCAAACTATGTATTCGATCTCATCGATTAAATCATTTTAACTAAATTATATTCATTTATTTCCTTTTCAAGGCGATTACATCACATAAAATTGGCATATATAAACAGTGCAAAAAGCAGCAAAGGTCATTAAGTAGTTTTTCGTATGTAACTGTTCTTGAATAAATTGGTTTAAACTGCTTTGGTCTAACTTGACGGCTCTAGCATCATGAACCAAGACCAAAAGAGCATGTCTGAGAAAAAATGGGTTATGGCTGCAATGAGTACTGCAATCACTCAGATCATCAGTCTCAATATATATGAAATTTTTTTCATTCTAGTGTGTATATCAACGACACCGTATATTTGATATATTTAAGTTATTGGATTAAGTTAAGATTAACAAATAATATTATAATTAATGACTGAAACTCATTCATCTCGAATTAATGATTAAAATTATCAAATAATCATATATTAAACACATATAAAAATTTCTCTAATTGCTGAATAGCGGTGAATAAACAATTCAATAGTTGTGTTCAGTAACTGCAACTCTTTATGAGCTAACATTATCCCATCTATTCAAGCCCCCCTCTCAAAATTAATTAATTACAAAAGTCTCAATCTATCACTTAATTTTTAAATTAATTATAAAATAAAAATTACTACAACATAAATCATAAATGTTTAGTACAAACCAATCTTTCAAAACACTTTCCAGATTTGAACAGTTCAAATTTACTTGATTACAGAAAGAGTATTAACTGGTCCATATGCTCTAATCAAACAATTCCCTCATAAGCCATCACCTTGTTGATTAATATTTACTATTATTTGGACCACAGATGACAAGGTATTACCACAAACTGTAAATTTTTATACCCATCAAAGGGACAAACTATATGAAGCAGTAATCACCTCATCAAAACGACTAACCTACCCCCTTTCACAAGCAACAGATAAATGAACCCTATCAAGCTACTAATGATATCAGGCAACCATCTTCATCTTCTTCAAAGCACTCACCAAAATTCCATATTGCTTATTGCTTCAAAACACAAGTCCCATTGCCAATGCCATAGCATGACTAATATAAGTATAGCGCTAATATTTTATATATTAAATTAACTAAATTAAAATTAAAAATATAATAAAAATATATTTTCACATATACTCGTAAAATATCATTTTAAAAATTTAGAGTGTTTTAGTTGATAATTGAATAATAAAACTTTAAGAATATGATAGAGTAATAATAGTTTTGACTTTTATAATACATATATTCATGAATATGATAGCCATTTTATTAAAAAAGTTAAATAATATATTAGATATAAGTAACGTAATAAATTTAAATAATTAATTAATAAATAATTTATTATTATCGAATAAAAATAATATTAAAAGCAAATAACGTATTAGAATTAATATAAAAATTAAGATATATTTGTCTTTTTATTTATAAAAATGTAAACTATTTATAAAAAAACATCCAGTAAGACTATCCTTATTAAATGAACTGCATATATAAGTTATACGATCGAAACTCGGAATGGGCTGAGCTACTCGCTAATGGGTGACCTGGTCTTATCTAGACCGGGCCTATTATACCGGATTTTGTCCATTTTAATTAAAAGTATTATCAACTTTCCTCCCATTTTTTTTTAAATGCTTAGTATTAATTTATTTTTAGTTTTCATTTTAAAAATTTAGTTTTTAAAAAATTTAATAGAATTAATTTATATTTTAATAATTTTTAGAAGTCTACATTTAAAGTTAAATTTTTTATTTAAAAAATAATTTGATATGAAAATCAAATTAAATTAAAGGTCATAAATCTTAAAAAAATTTATTCTAATTACAAAATTTAGATGAAATTATTTTAATAATTTTACAACTTAAATTAATGATGTTTTATTTAAAATAAATAAAATATATTAAAATATAATAATTTCAATTTATTGTAAATAATAAAATTTAATTGAATTTTATTAGTTTAAATTTATGTTAACCAAAAAACAACTCTTATTTACAACTAGTAACAACTGTAAATTAACTTCTTTTCTTTATGGTGAGTTTTACAGTGATATATTTTATAATATTGTTAAATAAAGTAGTTTAATCTAACAACGAATAATAACTTCTATTTAATCTTCTGATGATAAATTATTACTTACAGTATCATGTGTCATATACTCTAGTCTTCGCCATTCTTTCCTACCCAACAGCGCTTCAAAATTGAGCTTTACTGGAAAAGATATCACTGGGAGTACGCAACATCAACGTAGCCCGTGGTTACACAAGAAAATTTCTTATTCAATTCTCCAACACTACGTCAACCACTTGAGGTTCCATTCTTTGATACTGGGTTAATTTCTACTGAGTTGTTAATGGTAGCTTGATAAAAAAGATGGCGATCATAGGAGAATTCCTTGAAGTTGCATAGTTTGATTTAAAGCTAGAATGACATGAGGGTAGTAGTGAAATGGATTTAATGAGAAAAAAAATAGTCAATAAAAGAATCTAAGAGAAAAAAAAAAAAAATCATACTTTTAAAATTTGTCATTAGGTTTGAGGCTTTTTACGAGTCGACGATGCCATGAGAGTGGGTTCCTGAAATGAAACACTCGATTACATTGCAGTGTGCTTTGACATTTTTATTGCCTGTTATGATGCATATGAAATGAGAGGAATCATATTTTTTGTGGCAAAGAGACTTAGACTCTATTTGGATTAGGTGTTTAGAAGAGAATGAAATGGAATGAAATTTGCTGATTTAAAAATAGTTTTTATATTTGAATAAAAAATGTTAAAGTGAAATAGATTAGTTTATAAAGATTTGCTAAATTCATCAAAACCTACTCGAACCCTTATATTGAAACACTCCAACTTGAGGTGTTTACATTGATTTCAAATTAAACAAAAAATAGAAAATTTATTTTGTCATCGATTTCAAATTATTTTTTTGATAGAAAGTAATTAATACTATATTATTTAATTAAATTATAAATAACTAATTAAAATATAGAAAAATAAAAAATAAAAGAAATAAAATAATTATTTATTTAAATTAAATTAAAAATAATTGAAATTAGATAATTTTTAAAAATTATTTATTTTAATATATTAAATATAATATAACATGAAAATATAACAAATAAATTCATACTTTTAATTAATAAATTGATAAATCATTCCTTTTTATTATTATCATCCTAAACACAAATATAATTTAACATTTTTTTTTCAAACTAAATTCATTCATTTCATTATATTAACAACTCTTCCGATCCTTTATAGATTCTCAATCTAAACGAAGTGTTATATAGAGCCATGTGATTTGTACGTCCTGATTTGACATTACTGAAGGAGTTTCAAGATATCCATTATAGAGCTAATGAAGTTATGCAGCCAATGGCTCAATGATGGTTAAAATAAAGATAGATGCCTCGTGAGCAAGGAATCAAATAAAATAGCACTAGGTGTGGCAATAAGAAAAGATAGAGGAGAGGTGATGGATTCAGCAGGAAAATGACATGAGGGTTCTCATGGCAGTCTTTTTGGGGTTCTTAATTGCCTTGGATTGTGGCTTTGCAAATATGGTAGTAGAATCAGATGCTTCCTCTTTTGTTTCTCAGCTTCAGAAGCTACTAATGGGGCTGCCTCCAAACCAGTTGATAATGGATATTATTGAATTCTATTTCCTTTTTTTTCTTTTTCCCAATGTTTCCAAGGGTCAGGTTGCTCACAAATTAGCTCGATGGCTTACTCCTTATATAGTAAATGTGTTCTGATAGAGGACATTCCTAAGCATATTATTCCCGATGTTACAAATGATACTCTTTTGGGGGTACTTAATATCAATGTTTTGAAAAAATCAGATCCTATCAATAGTTCGGATCAGTAAAATTAAAAATTAAATTAGTGGCTGATTTAGTTTGACCTAGACCGGTTTTTTTATTTTATTTTTTATTTTTAATTATTATAAATATATTTATTTTAATATTTTTTCTGATTTTTAAAAATTATTTTAGTAATATTTTTTAAATTTTATTTATCATTAAATCAATTGAACTAGATCAGTTAGTTGAATAAAAAATTAATTAGTTGACTGGTTCGAATTTGAAAACATTGCTTAATATATTATTTTCTTTTATTAAAAAAATCTTCAGAATTCTAGTGGGATGTGAATTATTTAGTACTACATTTGTGCTTAATTTGTCCATAATCTATACGGTTGACCAAAACAATTTTACATATGAAAAGGAAATTAAAGAAATGAAAATTGGATATAATCCTTTCATCATCCTCCTCAAAAGGGGGCAAAAAAAAAAGGGTATTGGCATCATACACAGAATCAGATACCTTATTAGTGATAAAAAAAAAATATTAAACTAATTAAATAAGAATATGGTTTAATGAAAAAAATACTAAACGATAACATCATATAGTTTGTCCCTACTCATAACTCATCTTAACCTCGAAGCCAAGTCTTACCCAAAATATAATTATATTCACAGTCATGCATATTTTTGCTGTAGGTTTGTAGCTCAATTCTTTATTGTAAATATCAAATATTCCACCATTTTCTTGCTGATGGAATTTTGATGAATTTAAAAGATAAAAGTTTTCTTTTAATTTAGGTTTTTGAAGTTTGAAATCAAATAAATAACTAAATATTTCACATTGAGATTTCATTATATTAGTGATTTTTTTTATGATTTTACTTTTATTAATGATTGGTAACTCGAGTATTTATGTGGATTATATTTTTATTGTTATTTTAAAATTATATTATTATTTTGATGTATAAATTGATTAATTAGATTAAAATATCACTAATCTATTAATTTTATTTTATTTTTATGTTTTATAGCACCATACAATTTTTGCTATATTGATTTTGTTTTTTTTGTCTGTTTAAATAATGTGAATTAAGAATTCAAAATGAAAGCGGCATTTTTACTTTTTGCTTTTATATATTAAACCATATACATTGGATTTTAGATTTTAAGAAAATCAATCAATCTATACATATAATTAATTTTGATTTCAGAATCAATTATAAATAAATATTTGTCATTCATTAAATAATTATATTGTCATTATAATATTTTATAATTAATAATATGATATATTTTTATTTTATCACATGATAAGTAGATAAATAATTAAATACTTAATTTATTTCATTAATTAAAAATATAATAATATAGAAAGTTTTTCACGAGAAAATAATTTAGAAACTTTTTATAAAAAATTAATTTAAAAAATTTAATAATATAAAAAATTTTTCATTTAATCATTTTTAAAATTTTAACTACAAAAATTATAATTTAAAAATTTTCATTTAATTTTTTATATAATAAAAAATAACAATAAAAAATTATAATTTTTTATATATACTATCAAAATATTTAAATAATTGCTAAATTTTATTGTATTAATTTTAATTACTTATTTTATTATTTAATTTTATTTATTAATAATTACTTTTAATTAATTATTTATTAAAGTAAATATTAAATTTATCTAAAATTTTATTATTATAATTATACTAATGCCAAAAGATAAAAATGAAAGCATGCTTCCCTATAAAATGACAAAACAAAAAAAAAAAACAAAAAGGAAGAAAAGAACTCTTATGACTAGGGGACTGCCACGTCTTCGTCAACTAGGAAAAAGATGAATAAATAAATAAATATATATAGTCCCATTAGAAAAAACTATTTAACAATAATAATAAAAAACATAGAACAAGGTCAAAGTAATTCATAAAGATTATAGTATATAATTTTTATTATATTAAATAATTATTTTTTTAAATTTAATATAATTAAAAATTAATTTAAGTTAACAAATTTCAATATAATAAAAACTTTTATTAAAAATAAATAAAAATTATTAAATCTTAAAACTACTTTTTAGGTAATTATTAATATCATACAATATATTAATCTTATTAATCTATTCCCTCTCAATACTCAAAAAAATAATATATTATAAATATTAAAATCATAATAAAATTTTAATATAACATAAATATTATAGTAAAATATAATAAAACTTTATGATTATATACAGGTTAATCACTAATAATAATAATTTTGAAATAAATAATAATAATAATAATAAACAATGTAGGACTGATTCCAAACGTTGAAGCTCCCCACTTGGTTGGAAAAACCTACGACTGCACGCGGTAGAGAGAAGAGCCGCCTCTCTGTTTCTCTTCTCCTCCACACGCCTCGAAACCATAAAAGTTCTTTACTTTCCTCTCTATTAGTTCCCGCACAATCGCTGATATCAGTTCAGGTACTCAATAGCACTATTCAAACATGCAATTATGCCGGCATCTGCAACTCAGCTCGCCATTGTTTACTGGTTCTGAGCTGTTTTGCTGCTTCTTGTTGTAATTACCATTCGATTGTTATTTGGCTGGTGGGTTTTTCTTTTTTTCTCATTTTCTTTTGTTTTTGGTCTACATAGGTGATTAATTCTATGGGGTTGTTGTAATTTGCTTGTTCTTTAGTAGATGTTTAAGTTTGATGCTATTTGTCAATAGCCTTTTGTGATAATGTGTGATAAGATGTGTTTTAGGGGTCAAGTTTTGTTTTTTTGTTTTTTGTTGATTTACTCGTTCAAAAGGGAGCACCTTTAATGGAGAGAGTGTGGATGTGCTAAAGAATATTTTCTGATGACTAATTTATTGGAAGTGTGGAATATTTGAATTTGATGTGAATTGATAAGATGGTTTGAGCGAAAACAGTTTTGTAATAGACTAAATCTGTGTATATTATTTGTGTTTTCGTTGAGTTTTCTGCTTCTTCGTGTGGTTCTGTGTGATTTGAGTTTCCTAGATCCAGATGCTTGCTTGGCTTTGGACCCTTAGAGGCTGAAGAAGTAATTTCCAAACCAATGAGTGATGTAAATCCTTTTTCCTTCATCTAAGTTCGTTGAACAGATGTCAAACAACACCGGTGATTGTGGAAGGAGACCCGAAAATAAACTAGTTTTAGGGATTGAACTGGCAGAAATAGATATGCATGTATGCATATAGTCACAACAACTGTTATCACTATTTTGACAGCATCTTGGTTCTCTTAATTTTCTTTGAAAGTGACCAAGTAGAGAAGCAACTAGCTTTCTTTCATGGTGCATGTTTAAGATGTTTGTTTAAAGAATTATTTGACCTGGAGTTTGGAAGCTTTTTTTCCAGTTTAAATTTTCACACTAGAACCCACTCTCTCACTCTCTCTGGGGTGTGGCGGTAGGTGCGCATCTATACTTGTTAGTGCAGGAATGCTTAGTTTTGGCAATCATCATTTTATCAATGCATATTCTCTCGTGGGTACATGCTATGGAACATTAAAGCATCCATTGCATTGCCCATCATTGCTAGCTTGATCAACATTCCGTACATGTAGTTTCTGCCATCAGATTCTATTGGTTTACACCTTCTTATACTTCATTGTCACTGACATGAATATTCCATTACCTTCCCCACCCAGCCATTGTAATTACATTTATTTAATGGATGCAAAAAAATCAGAGGGCCTTTGCAGTCTGTTGTTGGGCTGATGGCAGGGGTATTTGTTCTCATTTTTGTAACTCTTAATGCATCAAGTTAGACATGGACCGCATGGTTTTGAACTAGAAGTAGTGAAAATATAGACCTGATGACCGGATGTATGACTTAATTCTTTCAGAAAATTTAAGTTTCTGTTTCTTAGATATTATGTAATAGTAATCTAAGGATAATTGGAATGTACTTTTTGTATTATAATTGAACTGTGCTCTTGTTGACAGATAATCTCTTATGGTTTAGTTTCCCAATTAACCTTATTTTTGGTTTGTGAAGTCTCATGTACTCCTTTCGAGAACTTGTCATGATGAATGTAAGACCCTCAGTTGGCTTTTTAGAATTTGCATATCAATGTTCTTTTCATTTGTCTTCATTGTTTATTTTTTCAAAAAGACTATTACAAGTGGTATTTGCATGTCATTTTGTAAATTTATTTGGTAATTTGGTCATATGGTGGTTCTGCATAATGCTCTTTTAGCAGCTGCTATGGGAATATGGGCTTCATGGATAGCATGAGCAGGCTATCCTTGTATTACTGATGCTAGCATATGAACAAACAAATAATTTGATTTATTTCTTGATCTGTTCAGAATGGTATGGAGTTGATATCTATGCCAATAACTCTTGTGGAATCATTGTTGTTGCAGGTATTTCTGTGATTGCAGATTATGTTACGGGCAAAGCAGCTTAGTAACCTTTCCAGTAATGCGAGATCATTCTTTCTTAGTGGATCAAGATGTAGTGCAGCAGATGGTAGCTCGTGCACTTGCTCAGAAGATGAAACTTGTGCTCCAAGGAGGCATGTTACTATAACACCCAAAACTGCAGCAAGGCTAGAAACCTCTCTTTTACGAGATGCTGGAAAATTGTTGGTTTCTCACAAAGTTGAGAATGCTGAGCTTCCAACTTTGCCACTAGTTGCATCTGCTCCTAGTTCTTTTGGGAGATCAGTTTCTGTTAGCTATGCCATTGGCATTGATACTGTCAAGAAGGATGTTACACACTCATCGCCTCCAATTTCAGACCAGTTTGTGAATGCAGGTATTGCAGCAGTTAGTTTTCTGTCTGATTTGGTGAACTACAAACTTCCTATATCTGATGGGAGTGGAATAAACTTACCTAAAAACTACATGATTGACCCCACCACGATGCGTTCTGCTATAAAATCTTCAAATGTGAAACCCAGAAGGAAAGAGAATTTTTCTAATGTTTATCCAAAACCATCTCAAGAGACAGCAGTTGTACCCAATACCAATAACTATAAAAGTACAAGGGATAAAGATGGCAAATCAAGTTTTACAAGAGGTTTCAAGTGTGTTTCAAGTACTACTGCTGGTAACTCAGTGAAAACTAATAGCATAGCTTCGGATACATTTGATAAGAGGAGAAACATACCTCAGGGACCAAAAGGTCGGTCAAATAGGTTTGTAATGAATTTTAATGCCAATGCACAGACTTCAGATGCAAAGATTGGGCATTATTTTGCTGAAGATTATGCAAAATGCTCAAGAGATGTTAAAATAACACATGTGATGGCTCCAACTACAAGACAGTTTGCAAGCAGTGGGTATGTCCTGGAAAATGTTTCGCAGATACTGAGACGACTACGGTGGGGTCCTTCAGCAGAGGAGGCTCTTGGAAATCTTAATTATTCAATGGATGCATATCAAGCCAACCAAGTGCTGAAGCAACTTCAAGATCACACAGTTGCTCTTGGCTTTTTCTATTGGCTGAAACGGCAACCTGGGTTCAAGCATGATGGCCATACTTACACAACCATGGTTGGAATCCTCGGCCGTGCAAGGCATTTTGCTGCAATTAACAAATTGCTTGATCAGATGGTCAAGGATGGATGCCAGCCTAATGTTGTGACTTACAATCGTCTTATTCACAGTTATGGCCGTGCAAACTACCTAAATGAAGCAGTTGATGTGTTTAATCAAATGCAGAAGGTAGGGTGTGAACCTGACCGTGTTACGTACTGCACGCTTATAGACATTCATGCAAAAGCTGGGTTTCTTGATTTTGCCATGGAGATGTATCAAAGAATGCAAGCAGCTGGACTTTCTCCTGACACATTCACTTATAGTGTTATAATAAACTGCCTTGGAAAAGCTGGCCATTTGGCTGCTGCACACAAGCTATTTTGCGAGATGGTTGAACAAGGATGTATTCCTAATTTAGTCACCTATAATATCATGATTGCTTTGCAAGCCAAGGCTAGGAATTATGAGAATGCATTAAAGCTTTATCGAGACATGCAGAATGCTGGATTTGAACCTGACAAAGTAACTTATAGTATAGTTATGGAGGTGCTTGGGCACTGTGGTTATCTTGATGAAGCAGAAGCAGTTTTTTCCGAGATGAAAAGAAAGAATTGGGTGCCTGATGAACCTGTCTATGGCCTTCTAATAGACTTGTGGGGAAAGGCTGGGAATGTTGAAAGGGCTTGGGAATGGTATCAGACTATGCTCTATACTGGCCTCTGCCCAAATGTTCCCACTTGCAATTCCCTTCTCAGTGCATTTCTAAGGGTGAACAGGCTGGCAGATGCTTATAACTTGCTGCAGAGCATGTTGAATTTGGGTCTAAGCCCTTCTTTGCAGACTTATACATTGCTTCTCAGTTGTTGTACAGAGGCACACTCACCATATGACATGGGAATCTATTGTGAGCTCATGGCAGTTACAGGCCACCCTGCACATATGTTCCTGTTGTCTTTGCCATCGGCTGGACCTGATGGTCAAAATGTTCGAGATCACGCAAGCACATTCTTGAATCTGATGCATGGTGAAGATAGGGAGAGCAAAAGGGGACTTGTAGACGCTGTGGTTGATTTCCTTTACAAGTCAGGCCTCAAGGAGGAGGCTGGCTCAGTTTGGGAGGCAGCTGCACAGAAGAATGTATACCCTGATGCTGTCAAAGAGAAGAGCTCTTGTTATTGGCTTATTAACCTACATGTTATGTCTGATGGTACTGCTGTGACAGCACTGTCTAGAACACTTGCTTGGTTTCGCCGCCAGATGCTAGTCTCAGGGATCAGTCCAAGTCGTATTGATATAGTGACCGGATGGGGCCGACGGAGCAGGGTTACAGGATCTTCCTTGGTCAGGCAGGCAGTACAAGAATTACTGCATATTTTCAGCTTTCCATTTTTCACTGAAAATGGTAATTCTGGGTGCTTTATAGGGTGTGGAGAACCTCTTAACCGTTGGTTGCTCCAACCTTATGTGGAGCGGATGCATTTGTTGTAAGTAGCTGCATTTTTCATTCTCTTATGTTGCTTATGCAAAATTTTGTGGGGGCAAGTAGAAGAGATGTTGCAGTGTCTTGTGCATAATTATGTATTTATTATGTGTTTCAAGTTATAAGATAACTCATTGCTGAATGTCAGTGAAGTTGCAAGTGTCGTGCATAATTGTGTATTTATTATGTGTTTCAAGTTATAACTCATTACTGATATCAGTGCATAATTATGTATTTATTATGTGTTTTTCTTTGGTCATTAAAAACATTAACTTGTAGTCATGTTGTGGGCGAGATTAATGATCCCGCATGCATTTTAGGCCCCGCCTTCAGTCTGAATTGAAAGTTATTTAGACTGCACAGCCATGAGATTTCGCATGGCAATGATTATAGTAGTATTATCGGGTTTTCAGTGACATTGTTTTTCTTTCTTCCTGGAGCCCTGGGGATCTTCCTGTATCCAAATGCAGTGCAGTGGTGGAAGACATTTTGTGTGAATATGATCATCTAGTCAGCTGAAGTTCCAATGTGTAGAGTTTAAATTTCTGTGCATATTGGTTAGAGATGTAGTGTCACATTCGTTGCAAGAACAGGAGCCGACTGTTCAAAGAATTTAACCAGTGAACCAAATGCACCACCATACCATAGTGTGCTTAATTCTCCGTTCCTGGAGGATGGGATTAATCATCATTGCTGTTAATGTTATTATTTGTACTCAAAATAAATTAATGTCGTTCAATATAATTAATTTTTGGAAATTCAGTCTATTAATTGTGTAATTAATTAAAGAATTTTTATTCAGTAAAATCGAATAAATTTTGTTTGGTGCATGAGGTAATTAAGAGCGGTTATCAAAATTAAGTGAGGGTTTATAATGGAGCATTATACCATTACTTGAAAGTGAACAGTTATTTTTGGAAATTCTATGTGAAGGGGGGGAAAAACAATTCTCTAACAACATCAATAAAATTCAGCACTGTAAATTTAGCTATATTTTTTTACAGTAATTCTTTCATTTTTTTTGCTAAATTTTCTTTCAATTTTCATTTAGTTTTATTATTTTTTTGCAGCTATGTTTCTAAGTTCATATCAAGCAATATTAAATCTCAATAACTTCATTGATAAAGTTTTTTATATTTCGATTTCAATTTCCATTTAGTTATTTGGTATTTTAGATGGAATTCAAGCAAATTGTACTTTTATTTTATCAGGGACTTGACATAACAGATATTGAGCATATAAATGAGAAATGAGGTAGATCCTCAAGTAGGGTCATGATTTCAGGATACAAACACTAATGAATAAAATGACTGTATAATGCAAAATAGCTGTAAATATTTTATAGGAATGATATGGTTGCATGACTAAGTAGTAAATTAAAAAGTCACTATAAATTTCAAGAATATTGAATAAAATTCAATATTCACTACATGTATAATAGAGGGTAAGATCTCCAATCCAATTTATAAAAAAAAGTTGCCCTCATGACCATTTCACTAAATGTTAAGTATTCCAATTTTATTAAAGTTGGCCTCTAAAAGTATGAAAAACAGGTAAAAATGCATATGTAAAATTTTGACTTAAGATTTAATTTGAATTTTTAGGCTCAAATTATTAAATTTAATTTTTGTGTGCCAAAATTATTAATACTCATGCCTTATAAGCTAAAAAATATATATATATTCTATATATGCATTAAAATGACTTATTTATAGCCACTTCAATGTCGCTTCTCTTAAATAAATCCGCAAAAGCTGGATATATAGACAATGAAGAAGAGATCACCAAGCTAAACAATTTTCAAATTTACGTAAAATTCATTAAAATAATCAAGGTATTCTCACAAAAAAGATATTTACAAATATTAGAGATATAATCAAAATGAAAAAAAAATTTGGCATCCAGCATTATTATTAAGAATTAAAATTTTCTTACGTCACAATTTCTTATTCTTTTAGTTATTTAGCCAAAAGAATATTTTTGCTTCAGGACCTGGCTACAGGTGAATATATGAAGCCCTTTTTTTTTTAATCCTTTTCAAAGTATTGTTTAGGTTTAGAATTGCCATATTTTTATTAAATGAGCAATTTGCAATTAAAAACTACTTTAGGCTAAAAAAATTAATTTTTAGAGGTTTAAAATCTTAATTGCCAAATATTTTTGACTTTCAAGCTAACTAATTATAATTTTCATTAAATGGGTTGTGTTAAAAATAATTTTTAAAATTTTGACAGTAATTATTCCATATTTTTATTAATTTTTCAGTTTTCATTTAATTTTATTATTGTTTCAGTCATACTTTTAAGTTAATGTGAACTAATATTAATCAATTCACTTAAATTGTTCTGCTTTTACCTTTGTTGATTAAGTTATTTATACTCTATTTTTTGTTTAATTCTTTGGTGTTTTAATTAGAATTTAAATGAATTGTAGTAATAAAAAAAAATTACTTTTGATTAAGGAGTGTGAAGAGCGCATTTCATAGCCAACAGTTATTTTTTGCATCCACCATGGCAACCAAAACCATAGCAGTCCATACTTTGACATGACAAAGCATATCAAAATGGAAGCTCTTTGGACATTGGGTAGCCACTCCATGAATCTTATGGCATTCACAAGCATGAGAGAACCCATTGAAAGATATATGATAGCAAATGCTCCGTTTGGAAACGAATCATGTGAGAGAGAAAAAAAATTCAACTCTTAACTCATTTAAAGGGCTATGGCCAACCCAAAAGGCAGCCATTGAAAAGGGATAGACCGAACCAACTGAAACCATAAAAATTGAACAGACAGCAATAACAAAGGGAGATGATTCGTAGGGCATCCATTGGCAGCCCACATCAGCAGTGTAGCTCACATCACTCATTAACTATTTGGCAAAATGGCCATGGTCATGGTATTTTGATTAGAGTTTGTTCGCTAGAGAATCATCCATTTGTCGTGACATGATGGGACTTGGAAGCAATTGTCCTTGAAGCGACATCCACTGGAACCAGGAAACGAGCATCGCAGAAAAGCAGTCTATTTATACTAGTTCAATTCAATGATAAGTTAGTGGGGTTGATCTATATCCATTTGAGCATGGTGGATTTTGATTCAAGGGAATTTCAAATGACCAAAACCTTCCCTAGGTTCTTGAATCTTCCCGTACTTCTTATATTGTACTCCTACAATATTAGAAAAATTATTGGCTCAAAGTCTGAAAGGGAAGGAGATAAGTTTCTCTACCCATGTACGTAATAATTTAATTCAGGATCTAATATATAAATTTAGAACATCAAATCTAACAATTAAATGAAAACAAATTGTGTACCTGTCTCCGCGTTAAATCTCAAATTATTTTGAGCCATGATTACAAACGCTGAAATTAAACCACTTAAATAATATGTCAGAACGGTTGAAAACGGAAGTTAGGTCTTCCTCTCCTTGACCTTCTCAAAGACGACTACAATGGAGGTAACAACTAGGGTTTTTCGTTATGAAGACAGAAGAGGAGACCTAGCCTATTTATAATAAATTTTAACAGGTCCACCCATCACAAATCCATGTTAAAATAGGCCTACACTGACCGTCTTTCATATCGTCCCACAAAAGATGTTACAAGCCCATAACTCAATTGATCACATTTTAATTGAGCTTACCCCCAATTAATAAACTCTATTATTCAATCCGTTTTATAAATAATTAAAATAAATTCATAATTAATATTAGCCCTTATAAAAATTCTAACATTCTCCCACTTGGACAATATTAATTATGACGTTTTCATATTTTAAGAAAGAAAACATTTTTTAAAAATGATTATCAGACTGAATACTTTAAACTCAAATGTGACCACAAATTTTAGAAAACATATAGTTTATTGATAAAATGACACCTCAAACACAATCTTGTCTACATTAAATTATCAATATCGGATTATGACAGTAGTTATGTCTCTTATTGAAATAGTACCAATCCATAGTCATAAATATTGACAACTTAACCGACCTGGATACCGATATGACAGTGTAGCAAAAAAATAGTGCCCACATGTGATCAATACACTATTTTCTTGTCAGTCCTTCAGACATTTCTCTTTCACACATGCTCCAACGAGCAACAAAAATTTAGAAGACTTCACAATAAGGCTGTTATTTCCATTTGGAAATACACACACAATGTCTTAGCTTTTGTTTCCAGAAACACAATTGTAAACTAATATAACTTAAGATAATCACATCAGTCTTAAGTATACCACGCACAACTTATAACATGTTATATATATATATATATATATATATATATATATATATATATATATATATATATGCATAACAAACAACCACAAAATACTCAACTCATATAAATAGATATGAATAAGCAATGTAGCAAG
>CATIWR010070134.1:0-23976 GCA_949677035.1 Omphalea diandra
AGCAAAGATTGAGAGCTTTTATCACTTGTAATAAATTCCTTAGCAACCTTCTTCATGGCTGTTTGGTGGAGTATTTATAGCCAAACTTCACCAAAGAGACGTTGCAGATCATAGCTCATCAAATCTTTGAGACATGCTTGATAGATTTTGCATTTAATGCTTATCAGGATGAAATCGCGGTCCCTACTGCCTTTCGCGGTCGCGAAATCCAAATTCTTCAAGGGAAACCCTATTTGTGTCTAACGGCTAGTCCACGTGGCAACTTCTTATTAGTTTACCAAGAAAATATAGTCGTTATCTTTTACCTACTTTTAGAAGTCGCGATTGCGAGTTTTCTTGCACAGGCCGCGACAGAGGACGCGAATCCATCTGCCAAAGTGGTTAACTTTCTTCCACAGGGTTTGCGGTCACTACCAGCAAGATGTCTCCGCGATTTTTGACTTCCAACAGTCTTCTGGGACACTTGTCAAGCTGTGGTTGTGAACTTGCTTCCCTCTTGAATTTCATTGAAATTCGCGGTCGCGACTCAAATGAGACTTATACCGCGAATTCATCTGTGTCAATCTGACGTCTTTCTTTCCAAGGATCGCAGCTGAGAATGGCTCTACGATTTCGCCTGCTTGATTTTCAGCATATCCTAACATGAGTCGCGGTCACGAATCCTAGATTGCGATCGCGATTTACATGTCACTTTGGAGTTCATCAACTTCTTCAATTCTTCTTGAGAGATTAATTCAATTCTGCAAAAACAACACTTATTTGAAATATTAGTGATGATCAATCTACTTTGTCAAGATCAAAAGAGGTTCTAAACCTAGGATTGATTATCCTAGTCCAACAAAATTAAACCATGTTTGAAAGTTACCAAGCCTTCACTCAATAACATCACAAAAAGTTCTTTTAAGAACCAAAGAAAAGAATAAATCTCACAAAGTTGAAATCAATATTTATTAAAACATGTTGAACAATTTTGGAGCCTTAAATAGGTATTAAATGAATTAAACACTAAGCTACACACTAAGTATTCTATTTAGAAAAAAATGAAAATAATTCCTAGAATATGCCTTAAGCCTCAAGTATTCTATTTAGAAGAAAAGAGAATAATTCCTAGAATATGCCTTCTTGAATTCGACCAAAAAAGTATTCTAAATCTCTTAAAATGTTAGCTAACAATCCTAAACAAAGAAACAACTTCTGCCAATCAAGAAACAATTAAAATCTTAGGAATATATATTCAGCCAATAGTAAAAGAGGAAAATAAGATAATGTCAACTAAGCAAATCTTTTGAAAATATTAGACTTGGCTTAGATTTGACTTATTGACTTTATCTTAGACTTTCTTGGCTGCCCCCATATGTGTCCCTTTTAGGGTTTCCTTGCACATCACTCATAATGCTTGAAATCTTCTTGGATCCTTCTAGAACCTTCTAGATCATTTTTGGTACAAATTATTCTAAATGAAGAGTTTAACTTATAGATTTCATCTTAATGATCCACACATAAAATTAAGATGTTAAAATGATCATTTTGCCCTTATGAAGAAGATCCACTAAATGCTTCATTTTTAAGAAAAATAGTTTTTGTCATTCCATGTTTGACTTCTTCTTGTATAAACACTCTCAAAACTCTTTAA
Organism: Omphalea diandra; assembly: GCA_949677035.1. Lineage (NCBI taxonomy): Eukaryota > Viridiplantae > Streptophyta > Magnoliopsida > Malpighiales > Euphorbiaceae > Omphalea > Omphalea diandra. The sequence goes on from CATIWR010070134.1 coordinate 1,634, forward strand.
ACTTCTTTAATCTTCTTTAAACTTCTTTAAGCATGCTCTTGTCATTGGTCCTTCCTATTTAAGTGATTCGTCATGCTTGGTGCTTGCATGGCTTGCATCATTTTGATTTTCATCAAAGGTAGCTTGTGCAAATAAGGCAGGTTCAAATAAGACAACTACAAATAAGGCATGTTGCTTCTTTTTCACTTTGGCTCTTCTAATTTGACTTCCATTACAAAATAAAGGATCTTTTGAAGCTTTTGTGATGCTTTTCTTCTTTTGAATGAAACCTCCTTAATAACACTCTTGATTCTTGATAGCTTTAAACTTGCTTTTATTTTGGTTCACATGGTTCCCTCCTTCTTCACAAAGATTCACCTTGAATCATGACTTATATTTAAATAAAATAATAATAAAAATAAAAATAACTTTATCACTATACTTACCATGTAATTTTCAATTTCCATCAGGGGTTGAGCACAAGTTGCACATATTCCTTGAAGTTCTTCCATATAGACAAAGAAACATTATTGGTAAGACACAAATTGCAAAGAAACTTCTTCCATCTATTACGAATGAACACTAAATCATAAAAAAAAACTTACAAAAAGAAAATAAAAATACTAGACAAAGAACAGTTAAATTTGTTAGAACTACAATAAGTCTCTTTGTACAAAGGTAAAATCATTGGCTTTAGAGAAAATAACACTTTCTTAACCTCACTTTTTTCTCTCATTCAAATTTCTTTTTCTAAGGAACCAAGAATGAAGTTTATTTGATGCTTATCTCCTCTTAAATGTGGTAATCCTTTAGGTATCTTCTTAGGAAACAATTTTTCACATTCCTTCAAAAAAGACACAAGAACACTAGGGAAAAAATTATGTAAATCGTTAGTAGCAAAATATGTCTCCTTACACAAAAGTAAATCCATGAATGTTTGGGAAAAATTGGCTCCATATATCACTCTTTTTTACATAAAGGCTTACTTGTTTCTTTTTTTTCCCTTAAGCTCTCTTTTTGCATGCTCCTCTTTTTTCTTTTGCACATTTTTCTAGACTCTTCTTTTTCCTTTTTTATCTCACACCTCTATTTGGTTTCCCATGGTTCTCCTTTTGTTGTGCAATTATTTATTTTTCTCTCTCATGTTCACTTTCTATATTTCTCTCTCCCCCGCCCCCATCATTATCCTTTGACCTTTATCATCATCATGAATGAGACTTTTAATTTTATCATCAGAACAATCCTTCAATGGTGGCATCTCATCATCACCAAAGCTAGTACTTTCCAGATCACCATTTTCCAACACGATCATAATTGCTTCATTTGGGTATTAGGAAGTAATATGCCCAAATTCTTAACACCTAAAATATGTATTATCACATGACTTAGAAGGAGTTTTAGTTTTGATTCTACCTTTAGAAACGATACTAAAATCTTTTGGCTTAGTCTCTTTTTTTGTCTGTGAAATCGCCTTGTTGTGTTCCCAATTATACTTCCATAAAAATCAGATTGTGTCCCTTTAGAATTGCTTTGCTTGTCCTCTTTCATATAAGGTTGTAATCTGATCTCATTAACAATCTCTTTAGTCGAGCTTTCAATAATTCTTGCCATGGTAGCATCTTGTTCTTCCTCTACTCAGCTTAGGTCATGGCTATCTCCATCCCTTGGTAGCATTTTTCAATTCTCTCAAACTTTATATAAGCCTTCAAAGCTAATTGTGAAAGTTTTTATAATAACAATTAGGCACAAAACCTCTTTCATATCATTTTCTCCATCCTTTTCCATGTAGAAACAAGCTCCTCTCCATAATGCTTTTTAGTCACCATCAATTAATCCTACCATATCAGGGGGGCATGGCCTACAAACTTAGCAATGGCAAGCTTTAACTTTTCTCTTTGAAATAATTGTGGCATTCAAAGATGAATTCTACTTTTTTTCCCTATGCTAAGTATGTTTTCAAATCATTCCTTCTATGAAAAACTAGGATATTTATCTTCATGCCTCCAAGGTTGTTATCTTGCTTCTTACGCCCTTGGTAGCTTTTGTTTATGGATTCATCTTGTCATCTTCCCCTTCGAGCCTGTCTATATGAATTTGATTATTATTGGTAGAGTTTACATGGCTCCTTTTTATTCTTTTCATCCTTTTTTTTTTTTTATGCTTCATGATAACCATCCATTAATTGTTCATCTTATCTAGCATGTCCTTCATGAAACACTTCCATTTTAGATATTACTTAATTTATTTTGAATCTATCATTGTTAGCAATAAATAAGAAATAAAAGAAAACCTCATAAATCACTTCCTCATGTGTTTGCAATCAAAAAATGGCACTCATATGTGTGTTTCACACAAAATTGGCTTTAGCCTCTTATGTGTTCATAACTCTAGCCTTTTACCACTTTAATTATTCTCTTTTAGTTCTTTTGGAAGTAGAGTTACTATTATCAAATTCAGGCTCAATCACAACTCAAACATAACAATTCCAAACTTAAATATGACTTTTGTAATTAAAGAAAATAAAAAAAAATGAAAAGGAAAGAAGAAAACCATGAATAACTATTCAAACTAAAGGTAGACATTCAATTCAAGCTAAACCAAACTGATTCAAACTGAATTATCAAATTTTATATTTCTAAACTAAATCGAATCAATCAAATTCTTTTAGTTTGGTTTGATTCGATTTTTTAGTTTGGGTTGCTTTAAGGCCCAATATTATTGGGCTATTTTTTTTTTTTATCAAACTTAATTTCATTGGAAGGCATAATGATAAAACTATAATGTCTGACACCACATCAAAACAAAATATTTTCTAATAAATTTAGAAAAAGTAAGTTTTTTTTTTCTATAGAATCAAAATCTTCATTACTTGAAGGCTTCCTTCTTAACCTCCAAATAAATGATTGTTGGATCAAATGAAACCTCCTTCTTATGAAAACCTTTTTAGTATTTGAATCCAAAGCTTTCTTCAAAGGGCTTTTTTCATCAGAGAATGAAATAAAAGTGTGGATTGAATCATTCCTCTTAGTAGGATTTTTTTTTCTTAGAGACACATTGATTTTGAAGTTGCAGATATTGTTGGAGACATGAAATTCTTGGCACCCTTTAAAGAAGTTAGTGATTGAACTCTAGCTTGTTTTTGGTTTGATCATTACCATTTTCTTTGTCTTCATAATCACGCAATGAAACTACTACGTTTTCTTTACTAATGGAGTTTCTTCTTCATAGATAATTTGCTAGTCAAAGAGATGAATTGATAATGAGCTCCACGAAGCCGAAATTAGCCTACACATTTGATTGCTAACCAAAATGAGGAAATTAAACATGATGCTAAAATTTGTCAAAAAAAAAAAAAACTAGGACATACTATTTGGTTTCTAGGGGGAAGTGAGCAAATTAGGCAAAAGAAACATAATGTTAAAACTTTCCTAATAAAAATAACTAAACCAATAAAATAGACATTCGTCGATAGGTTATGTCAATACCACATCAAAACAAAATATTTTCTAGGAAATTTAGAAAAAATAAGTTTCCATCAACAAAAACATGTTCAATTTCTTTAAAAACTCAAACAAGAAACAATTCATTACTTTTCCTATTCTTTCCGGTCCTTTCCCCTCATTTTCTAGATAATCAAATAAACAATATGAACATTTGATTCCTCCATTTGCAACATACATGAATTAATTCTTGTGCTACTTTTATCTCTAACATAAGCAGATAAGTAAACAAACCCAAATTCAAGTACTCAAAATCCACATGCTATAAGAGCTAGTAAAGTATATTCTTTACTCCAAATATCACTCAAATGGCAAATTTCCATTGAAATTTCCTTTTATTTTCATTATTTTCTCTCATTCTCAACCACAAAACTAGAAATTAAAAAATATATACATTTTCATATTTTCTTCAATGCACTGAACCCATATGTTATTAGAACTAGTAAAACACACTTCATTACTTTGAATATCAATCAAATAGCGAATACCCATTACATTTTCCTCCTTTATTTGTCATTTTCTTTCAATTTCTCATCAATCAAATGAGAAAAGAAAATGAGAATTACTAAAGCACACTTCTTTGCTCCAAATATCAACCAAATATTTCCTCTACTTTGTTATTTTCTTCCATGTTCTCATCAACCAAACAAAAAAAGTATACCCATTAAATTTTCCTCCTTTCTTTTCATTTTCTTTTACTTTCTCATCAATCAAACAAGAAAAGAAAATGAAAATTACTAAAGCACACTTCTTTACTCTAAATATCAACCAAATATTTCCTCTACTTTTATTATTCTTTTCCACGTTCTCAACAAGTAAATAAGAAAAGTACCTGCTCTTTCTAAAATTAGAGTGTCTAGCAAGAAGAGTAAGTAAGGATAAGAGGGAGCATGCGATGAAGATAAGGGTAGCATGAAGAAGTAGAGAGAGAAAGGGATGGTGAGGTTGGCAGTGTAAAGAAGTAGAGAGAGAGAGAGAGAGAGAATTAAAAATCGAATTAAACTAAAAAACTAATTTTCTAAAATCTTGAATAGAATCAAATTGAATTATTGAATAAATCGAATAGAATTTATGAATTAGTGTGATTCGGTTTGATTTTTTATTTGAATTAAATAATGTCCACCCCTAATTTAGACTACACCAATCATAAGCTTCAAGAAAATTGGAGTTGGTAATTTGTAAAGAGCTTGAATTGAATTGAAAATAATAAATTTGAAAGATGTTAGATTGATTAGAATTCATTCTCAATCAAATAATTGGCAATCAACTATTTTAATCTCAAACAACTTGCAAAATAATAAATTGCAAACTATAAGAACAATTGGACCTGAATCTTACTAAGAACTTATCTTGAACTTAAACAAGAGAATTAGAAGAGGATAAGCTAAATTATTTTGCAACAAACTCAAATCACAACTTTCTTTAGCAATGAGGCCAAACACAATTTTCTTTCTTTTTGCATTTGCTTTTCTTTTTCTTTTCTTTTCATTTTTCTTTTCTTTTTTTGATGTTCTTTTTCTTTTTTTTTTTTAAAATATGCTAAATAAAACAGTCTTAACGTGAGACATAAGAAACACTCAAACTAGCAAAGTAAAAAAGAGAAAAATGAATTGGAAGAAGAATCAAGATTAAAATGCAATCCTTCTCTCTCTCTCTCTCTCTCTCTCTTTAATGCTTTGGATGGTAACAACAAGCCTTAAACTAAAACATGGAACAAACAATTAGGAAAAGGATGAAAGAAATGATTTCCAGAAGAACTTTGAAAGAAAACTAATGAGAAAGAACTTAACACAAAGGAAAAAACACTGAAGGAAAATAAGATTCAAACACAAATTAACAAGAAAATAAAAATACATACTTAATTGATGAAGCCTTAACTCTGAGAGCAAATGATAAAAATGTAGATAATTTGTTCCAGACCTGTATGCAATATCAATACATTGCCTAAGATCTATGAACTAATCAAGTAAAGAAAACTTTAATTTCCAATTAGGCCTCTAGATAACTTGTATCTAGCAACTTAAGTTATAAAGAATTAAAGGTTTTTTTATTATAAAACTTAAGATTAACTGAGTCAATTTAATTATGGAATTAAATCATGTTTAAAAGTTACCAAACCTTCACTAAATAACCTCACAAAAGTTCTTTCAAGAACCAAAGAAGTGAATAAATCTCACAAAAACAAAATTAATATTCATTAAAACATGGTGGACGATTTTGGGGCTTTAAATAGGCATTACATGAATTAAACTATGCTAAAAACTAAGTATTCTATTTAGAAGAAAAGAGATAGTTCCTAGAATATGCCTTCTTGAATTGAACTAAAAAGTATTCTAAATCTCTTAAATATTAGCTAATAATCCTAAATAAGAAACAACTTCTAATCAATAAATAATTAAGATCCTAAACTAACGAGGAAGATAGAATCAACCAATAGTAAAGAAGAGAAAGAAGACAATGTCAACTAAGCTTGGACTTGACTTGGATTTAACTTGTTGACCTTATCTTGGACTTTCTTGGCCGCTCATGTGTCCCTTGTTAGGGCTTTCTTGCATGCCACTCTTGATACTTAGAAGCTTTTTAGAAACTTCTTCAGTCCTTCTAAAATCTACATAGAGACTTTTGAAACGTTTTACATTATTTTTGGTGCAAATTTTCTCAAATGAAGAGTTTGACGATTATATGAAGAGGAAGAAGGGCTTTAATGGTGAAGTAGCAATGAAATTAGATGTTAGCAAGGCTTATGATAGAATTGATTGGGGTTTCCTTAAGGCTATCATGATGAAGTTGGGTTTTTCTCCTCGTTGGATTGACATGGTAATGCTCTGTGTATCTACAGTTACATATAGAGTAGCTTTGAATGGTAAAGAAATGGGGCCTATTATTCCGAGAAGGGGTCTCAAGCAAGGAGACCTTTTTCTCCGTATCTTTATATTCTGCGTGTGGAAGGACTTTCAGCTATTTTACAGGATGCTTCAAGGAGAGGTTTAATCCATGGGTGCAAGAGTAGTCGTAGGGCTCCAAGTGTCTCTCATCTTCTTTTCGTAGATGACTCTTTTTTCTTCTTCAGGGCGAAAGCTTCAGAATGTGAAGCTGTGAAAAGTTTGCTCTCAGAGTATGAGAGCCTCTGATCAGTCTATCAATTATTCTAAGTCAGGGTTTTTTTCAGTCCAAACTTGTTTCCTTTGGCTGAAATTGACCTGTCTGCTATTCTTGGCGTATCAAGTCCTCTTAATACGGGACGATATTTGGGTCTTCCCTCGTTGATTGGCAGGAAAAAGAAGGAAGTTTTTAGTTACCTTAAGGAGCGATTATGGAATAGGCTTCAAGGTTGGACGGGTATGTTCCTCTCTCAAGCAGGGTGGGAGGTTCTTATCAAATGCGTTGCTTAATCTCTCCCTTCGTATTGTATGAGTACGTTCTTGATTCCAGTTTCAATTGGGGACGAGCTTTAAAGATTGATGAATTCATTTTACTGGGGTTCGAAGAAGCAGGGAGGTAATGGAATCAATTGGTATGAATGGGATCGTTTGTGTGTGCCTAGGGACTGTGGAGGTATGGGTTTCCACAATCTTCACGATTTCAACCTTGCAATGCTTGGGAAACAGGGTTGGAGACTTCTTCCCCCCCCCCCCACCCTCCCTAATGCTCTTGTTTCACAGATCTTCAAAGCTAGATATTATCCAAGGGGGATGTTTTTAAGAGCCAAGGAAGGCTATAATCTTAGCTTTACATGGGAGAGCATTTGTGCTTGAAAAAAGTTGTCACTGGAGAGTTGGGGATGGTAGACAGATCAGTGTGTGGCATGATCTTTGTTTTAAGGTTTCTGAATAATTTTAAGATCGAAACTCCAGTGGTTGATGACATGACTGATATGGTGGTTAGTGATCTAATGATCTCAGGGGTGAAGGAGTGGAATGTAGAATTGATTCAAGATTTGTTTTAGCCGCAGGATAGATATGCCATCTTAGAGGTACTATTGAGTTTGAGTGATGTGAAGGATCAGGTGGTATGGCATTTTACAAAGTATGGTAAATACTCAGTTAAGACTAGTAACCGTGTGGCAAGAGACTTGGGGCACTCTAAAAATGCACTTCAGATTCCAGGGCAGTGGAAGCAGTTGTGGCAGCTTAACCTTCCTAGCAAGGTAAAATATTTCCTTTAGCGTGCTTGTAGAGATTGTTTGCCATCAAGAGATAAACTAGTCCCAAGATGTGTATTTGTTCCGAGCATTTGTCTTGTGTCAGGCTGCTAAAGAAAGCTTGTGTCATCTGTTATGTGATTGCCCCTTTGTGAAACAATGTTTGTGTATTGCGAATCTGAATCCTGGTAACACTCACCATCAATCGTTTAAAGATTGATTCTTCTCTTGCTTGCAGACTTGGAGCTTAGTGGAGGTGGGAAAGCTTAGTGTGATATTGCGGAATGTTTGGAAGCAGAGGAATGCCAAAATTTGGACTAATTAGGTTGAGTCACCTAGCCAAGCTGTCCATTTTGCTCTTTCATTTGTGTGATTAGCTTGCAGCTAAATCCACTAGAGTTTAAGGTATGCCTCTCAATCCAATTAAGGGTAGTTAAGGTGGTTGGGTTGGACCTCCAGTGGGAAAGTTTAAGTGCAATGTTGATGCGGCAATATTTGATAACAGGAGGAGCATTGGTTTTGGCATGGTGGTGCGGGATGGTAGAGGAAATGATGGTAGCTTGTTTTTCCAAGTGGGTTCATGGTTTGTATGGGGTTAGTGAATCTGAAGCTCTGGGTTTGCGAGTGGCAATTAACTGGGGGACATCATTGTTGGGGTTGCAAAATGTGATTTTCGAATTAGATGCCAGGGTGGTGGTAGAGGCATTGGCTCATGAGTCTCGGGTCTTGGAGTTGGATTTGATTGTCCGGGATTGTGCTTCATTGCTAAATGAAGGAGTGAAATTTTCTTTGTTTCTTATGCACCAAGAACGGCCAATGAGGTCGCGCATGTGTTGGCTAGAAATTCTCTCTGTAACAAGAACCTGTATGTTTGGACACAGCCTCCTGCGTTCATCGGAGCTCTGTTGGCCCATGACGTTTCTTCTGTTTTCTGATTAATGAAATTTCTGTTTAGTTTCAAAAAAAAAAAAAATCCCAATATTTACTGCATTTAAACGATATTTTTAATACCGGATGGATTATTGAATCAATGGGCTGTTCATTTTCCGTTTGATAAATTTTGATTTAATAAAATATTATTTTTAAAAAAATTAAAAGAAATATATAAAAATGCTTAAAAATTAAAAAAAAAAAAAAAAAAACAATTCTCAATCCACCAAATTGATGGGTTAAGAAAACAGAGATTTTGAAAGAGTTTTAAACCTTTCAAAAATCTTATCTATCATCAAAATTAATTTTTTAAGTAGGGTGTGAGAGTACTTTTAACTTATGAAACTCTGTCAATCCTTCAAAAACTCTAATCCGAGGACAAGGGCTTAGAAACATGCAATAACAAAATAGTTTGGCTGGAAGTGGAAGCCTCGTACACCCAGCCACCTTAAAAAAAATGGATTAAATCAAATTGTAATGACTCAAATTTGGATACCTAGGCTTCATGCCTTTTTTTTTTTTTTTAATGAGTGATTTTTGAATTTTACTTAATATACTTCTTTTTAGGTTAGTTTAGACAAATTTATTTATACTAAAGTTAATAAATTTATAAAAAATTTACTTTTTCATAGTCTCCGAACATACTCCAAGTTAGCACATTCTGCATTGTTTGCGAGAGTATCTGAAATGATAGAGAAATAAAGGCTCAAGTTTTTATTTCTTTAAATAAAGTCCATCATAACAATATTCCTAGTCTAAAACAAAAGTAATACATGCAAGATCAAGAGCAAATGCCAATTTCTTGGCTGCAATTGCAAACCCCCACCTCAGGGGTACTTTGTCTAATAATGGGTTGTTATAGATCCTATATAGGAGGCTCAATGACCATTAACCAAACCCACACTGATGATTGGCTCTTCGTAGACTAACTAGGTCTACTCACCTGACACTGTCTTCTGGCTTGATCGGTTGCCAAAGCAGCCCCAGTTCCAAAAAGAGGTCCATAACCCACATCTAATTCACAGAATAAGTAAAATAACTTTTAAACAATTTCCACAGGAAAGACTCCCAGAATAAGTTTCCGGACAATTCACAATATTTGGATAGACTGCGTAGATATAAGTGAATTCCTGTTCATAGTGTTTGCTCCAATGTCAAAGCAAATGATTTCAGGGCATTAAAGCCAAAAAAATAAAATTAGCAGGCATGGTTAGGATGTCAAACTAATGAAGCGAAAAAGCACATCAACTTTTCCATTGAACACATATAATGTTTGATACTAGTTTCAATTGGCATGCTAGCAAACCAATAGTAACATCTCAAGAATATTAACCGTTCTAGTTTTCAACACTTTCATCTCATAAACATTATTATGCATTAGTCATGTAGAGTTCCCAGAATATCTTCATCTCGATACAGATGATACCTGAAAAAGTAAACAATGCCAACAATGAGATAATCCTTGATAAGAATATGTTAGTTGAATTAGTAATTCCAACATAAAAAAGGAGTGCAAGTGATAGTCAAATGTTACCATTAAAATGATATAAAGAAGCAATGCTTCTTTATTGGATACATTATCTCAGATTCAGTTAATACAAACTATATTTTCTCAATTCAGTCAATACTTGTAGTGATGTCTACATAATGCAACAAAACAGAGAGGTGCCATGTTCGTGCATCTTCCAGTTTCTTCCTAAACAAAAATTCCTAAACAAAAATTTCTAATTTAGCTTTCTAATTGTACTAATGATGTGATCAAATGAATGTTACTCAAAAGCAAACAAGGTAAGTTTCCTTTTCAGCAAAAATAAATGGTCAAGTATATTCTCTAAAATCACTAACTTGGTCTACTACCAATCATTATACCTTTCACTAGACCCTGGTCATTTTGTCACGTGATTCACAAGATAATTAATATTATTTAACAAGTGAATATTTGTGCTAATTATAAAAGCAATATAATTTTTTTTTCCCAGTTTCCATACTTTTAACAAATCTATTTTACATATTAATGTGTTGTTGAGAACTGTATAAAATTGAAACATCAAAATCAAATTGCAATTAAAAAGATTGTATAAAATATTACAAAATTATACATTGTAGTCATAGTCAACTATGATTAAACATACATATACAGATAAAGAGATTTCGATACAATACCACTTTACATGTTTCTCTACTATTTTATGTGCGCATAGATTTCTAAGAATTGCAATATAATCAAATTATAGTGATAACTTGTCGTGTATCGCCTTGCTGAAGAAATGCTAAACCATATGCACTAATAGGCTATTATATAGATTGAGCATTGGGGAAATCTAAACCATATATATCAGTACTAATTTTAGCACAATGAGAAGAATTCATAGTAAATAGAAATCCAAGCACATTGTGGTTATTTATAGTTGAAATATTTTAAGAGTTTTTTTTGTCCATACTGGAAATTAGTCATTAATTTTTGTTCCGCAAAAGGCTTAGCAACATGAATACTTTTATACATATTCTAAACTAGTAAATTGAAATACAAAAAACAATTTCCTCCATAAATTGTCAATGATTACATGGACAAGGCTCCTAAGAGCTATTTAGGTGCTGCAGCCTACCAGTCCTAAAGGAGGTGACACATGTTTTTTTACATAACAGGCAGATCCCACCTAATGCTTAGCTAGAAACAGTAAGGAGAGACTGCCAAAATTTGAAAATTCAAGATCAATCACTTATTATAGGCTCCCCAATAAAACATTTCATTTGAACTAATTATCTAGTATATAACAAGGGCTATTGTGCAAATAAGAATGAAGAAATCTAATTTTAATGATATCCATTATGAAAAGACAAAATAAATATAGTAATAAAAAACAAATCAGTTGATAACCATCAAAGAACTAACAGGCAAACACAAACACTCAGAAAAAATTTCAATGTTCACCACTATCAGACCATAATGGAGAAGAATATTTCAAGAGGCAGCAAAACTCACTGTTTATCACCAAGTTTCACTTCAGTGCCTCCACATTCAGGCAAAAGAACAATGTCTCCTTCCTTCAAAGAGACAGGAATGAGATTTCCATCTTTATCGTGAGCTCCAAGACCAACGGCAACCACTTTCCCAGAGTTCAGCTACAATTATTGGCAAAAGAATGATAAGAGTTCAGCTACAATCAGTAAACATGTAGTGTACTGAACAATAAAACAAACTAACTATATATGGACTGCACTCAGGAAATTATAATCCACCATAATGTTACTACACCCCTTAGCATTGAGATAAAGCCCTATGAAAACTGGCATTGAATGGTTAGAAGCCCTGAATTTTCGTATTGGCATAGAAGAAAGTTATCAAATCATAATTCTGACACTACGCTTAATGCAGGAAGCATAGATAACCAAAAGCCAAAACTGATACAACAGAAGCTATTTTACAGACCTGATGTGGGTTATGGTCAAACTCAAACAGTATGATATATGAGGTTTATAAGGGAATGATTTAGAAGACGAGATCTCAACTTGACCACATGATTGCCTAAGATTAAGGTGAGATAGTAATTCAGTTTTCAAAGTGAAAAAGAGAACAAATCAGAACTTAAGGTTACTTATGATAGACGCTAAGCATTTGGGACAAAGGAAACTGGAGTAGGTTTTTAAGACAGTTATTCTGAGTTAGCCCAGACCTTTGAATCTGCACCATTTTTAGCATATTGTCCTTAATTTCGTTAAAACAAGATGACAATCTCATAACTAGGCTTAGTTTAATTTTTTCTTGATCATAAAAATATAAAATTCCATACTTTGCATATTTTATCTTCCAAAGCAATTCATAGCAACCAAATTAAACTGAGGATTCATCAAATATCAATACAAAAAGCTCAGAAGCTGCATTCAAAGAAATAAGCAACAACAACCCAAAAATCATTCATCCAAAGAGGTATTTATTCAAAAATAGCAAATACCCAACTAATATTATAAGAAATAAAACAATTGACATTGTTAATGGGAGCACAAAATGGTGAATACAAGGCAAAGACAGTAGCTACAGACATGCCCAAGTGATAATATTATTCTTTGGTCCAAGAATAAGAAAGTTTCAATCTTGAAAGGAAAGACTGAGATTGAAATTAACCTTAGAGGTTTTCTCAGGAAACAGAATTCCAGAGTTGGTCTTGGAAGGAGGAATGATTTTCTCAACCAAAATGCGATTCAGAGAAGGAATCAAACGCTTAGCCATTTTTCAAAGACAAAAGTAGGAAAAGAAGAAAGCAACTTTCTGTTCCTTGGTTTCTACTTTGTAGGGTTTGGTAATTGGTGGGCATTGGGTTTGAACAAGTAGGGTTTAAGAATAGGATTTTATGTGGTCCGTTGAAATTACATAGCATCTATAGCATTAGCACGCCGGTAGAGATGTCAATGAATAGGGTACGGCAGCAGTAATTTTCATCCATACTCTATAGATCTATATATACTTACTTATTATCTAAATATTATTATTTAAATAATTATTAAAATATTTTTAAAATATATGTGTAAATCAAAACATAAGGTATATAATTACTAATTTATAATTATATTAATATATATTATATTTAAAAAGGTTATATATTAAAAATTAAATAAAAAATTAAAATACGAAAAGAAAAGTAAAGAATTTTGAAATATATCCAGTTGTTCGGTTATAATATATTAGATATATATAATTCATAAATTCAATTATATAGTTCCTAATATCATAGCAGTAACAAATTCAATTAGATATATAGCATTAGTACGCCAGGAGAGATGTCAAATAGGGTATGGTAGCAGTAATTTTCATCCAAAGTCATTATAGATCTATTTATACTTACTTATTATCTAAATATTATTATTTAAATAGTATTAAAATATATGTGTAAATCAAAACATAAGGTATATAATTACTAATTTATAATTATATTAATAGTTATTATATTTAAAAAGGTCATATATTAAAAATTAAATAAAAAATTAAAATACTAAAAGAAAAATGAATAATTTTAAAATATATCCAGTTCTTCAATTATAATAGATATGTGATAATTAATAAATTCAATTACATAGTTTCTAATGTTAAGTATAATTTCATAGTTTGAGTGGGTATGAGTATAGATAGGGTACTATAATGTTCTCGTATTTATTTATCCATATTTATTACCTAATTAATTTGAGCATTATCCATTGATCGGATAGGGTTCGAGTAACACCCATGGATAAGTTACAAATTGCCATTCCTCCATGGCAGAAGGAAAATTGGGGGACAGATGTGCCTTGTGTTAGTTTTTTTTTTTTTTTGGCAACAGATAGTTTACATCATGTACGAGAATAGCCGAATGGATGACTCTTATACATTATTTTCACCCTTAAAACTTCAATTAAAAATTTATTTTTAGTTCACAGGACTGCTTAACTAAATAATAGTTTTATGATATATATTATACAAATTGAATTTAATAACCCTAAAAGTTTAACTAACCCATAATATCAATTTTATCTAAAATTTAGTCTTCATGTCTTTAGCAATCTATCTTCAATGATATTACTAATCTCATAATTCATAAAATCTTAATTTCTAAAATAGCTTTAATTTTTTAATTTTATTTCTCAAAAACAGTCTTAGTTTTTCAATCTATTTCTCAATTGCCTATATTTATATTATTATTCACCTTAAAGGAAAAATAAAATATTCCTCTTGTATGAAAAAATAAAGAATCAAGGTGAAAAAGAATAAAAAATTGGCAGAAAAGAGCAAAAAAATTATCACTTCAGATCATTTTATTAATTTTTATTTAAATTAATTTTCTTAAACTTTTTTACTTGGGTTCTAAAATAAATCATGTGATAATAATTAATATAAAATATAATATTATAAAAATTAATTAATATTTGAGAGCAAAAATAGTGATACAAGTAAAAAATGAGTATGGATTAAACGAAAATGAGAAAAATTTTTGAGAAAAAGAAAAAAATAGGAAAAAACCATTTTTACATATGGAACAAAAGATATTTAAGTAATTTGATTATTTTAATAATTTATCTCATTAATTAAATTATCTTACCAAATATAGAATTACAGATTTATGATAATTAATACTATGAACTAAAATATTTACACCATATATGATCCAATAAATGTAATTTTATAGTTTAACTAAACTAACGATTAAGACAAATTTGAAAAATTATAAATCTGTGAAACAAATGAACTGTTAAAATATTAACATTTATGATTGACCATCAAATACTTAAACTTTAAAATTACAATATTTTAGCATTTATTTGAATTAGTTGGAAGCTTAATGAGTTTCACATGTGATTACATATAAATTTAGTTAATTAGGTATCACGAAAACGGAAAATGCGAAAACAAAAAAAATATGGGAATGGGCATGAAAATTGATATTTTTTAAAAAAAATATAGAAAATAAAATGTGAGAAAAACATGTAAATATAAAAGAAAAATATAAAAATATATTTATAAATATTTTTTATTACATATATACATTTATAATAAATATTGAAGCAACTAATTATAAGATCAAATAAAAAAATTATTAAAGATAATTATCTAAATTAATATTAATTATAAAAAATAAATGAGATTATGATAATCAATCAAATATTTTAAAAATAACTATTAATTGTATATAAGTTTTGTAACCAAAAGTAATAATAAAAAATTTATTCAAAATAAAAAAAATTATCATTCACTCTTTTTCTTTTCCAGTTTTATTTTTCTCAGCAATCTTTTTTTTTTTTTTCATTTTTTATCTCTATTACTCTTATCTCTTATGAGACTCAATAATTTTTTTAAAAAAAGAATAGTTTATAAAAACTGCTAGAAAAATTTTTGTGATCAAAATCAGAATTGCTCAAATCTTCTCTTCTCTTTCTTTTGATCCTTAAGACCTAAAAGATGAGAACAAAATTTCACTGTAGTGTAACATAAAAATGATGACTTCAAAATTCCACTATAGTGTAACATAAAAATAAAAATTATCACACTAAAAGTGGAAAATAGAAAAACAACGGTGAATACTATAATAGTGAGACATATTGCACAATGATTAGACATATTACTAATAACTATAGCAAACAAATTCTTAACAAAATCTAGAAAAATACCTATTAAATATCCATTAAACCCAACAAAAGATCCAATAAAAAACTCAAAAGAAGAAAAGTGAAGAATGTTTAAAATTGACCTAAGAGAAGCGGGAGTGGGTTATCAGTGTTGGACATGGTAGGAGTGGGTCATCCATCCTAGACATTACAGGTCATCATCCCTTATCAGAGTAGTTATTTTATGTTGCATGTCTCTATGTGTACAAAATTTATTTTATTTGTGTATTTCTTTTTTCTCAAAAGCTAAAAGAAACGTATTTCCGAAATGGAGTCGAATTTCTTATTTTTTTTTAAATTATAGAAATGTGTTCAAAATGTTTAGAATACATATTGGTGAGTTTTCTAAAGGAAAACATTGTCAAAATGAGAAAATGACTCCCTCAAAGAGTTTTCATGCATCGAAGTTAGTTAAGATAATATTATGCATGAGGTTCTCCCACTTTTAGTCAATTAAATTTGTTGTCTGATTTCTTGCCTAAATTAACAATGTTTTTTTAGAAACAATTAAATATTTTGTAGCTTTGGTAAGTGAATTCAAGATTTCACATTTGGTGCCCTTCTTTTCTTATAGTTTTTTTGTGGAAAATTTAAAATATTCAATCATCTTTGGTTTTTAAGGTACATATTTAAATATTAATTTTGTGCTAAAATCATGTTAGTGAAAGTTTGTAATTATTTGTGATTGGTATTTTGAGTAATATGGAGATTTTATAGGTGAATACTATAATGTTTTATAGATTATTGTATTATAATGTTGTAATTAGTATAATTTTTTAAGTATTTACATAATAATTTCATAAGTATGTGTAATTCTTTCACTTTGAATAATTTTTATTTTGATAAAATTATTATAAGTAATTACATATATAATTTAAATTTTTGCACAATTGAACCATATCATATACCTAACTAGAATTCACATTTTCTATATATTGCAAAATTGGGTTTTTTTAATTAGAATTTTTATTTATCAAAATTTATCATACCTCAAATACTTAAAAATTTCAATTTAATATGATGCAATCTATGGTCCACTAAAAAATTTCTCTATTTTCTATTCTTGACTAAAGAAGAATAAATAAAATGAGGCATCTTATTAATTGAAGCTCTTAGATCTAGCATTGCTTTCTTAATCTTTACATCACCAAGTTTGCATGGAATAGTGAACATACATGTGTCCTTGCACTTAGAGGGTAGTTTCTTTTGGAGAACAGCTGAAACATTCTCCCCCATGTGAACTCTTTCATTTCCTTTCAACTTCCTCTTGTTGGTGCATAAATCCTTGAGAAATTTTGCATATCAAGGTATTTGTTTAATTGCATCAAGTAATGGAATGTTTAATTCAACCTTGCAAAATGTCTTTAAGATGTCTTTCTCTTATTCCTCTTTCTTGGATTTTGCAAATCAACTAGGAAAAGGAGGAGTTGTCACCACTGCTTGGGGTTTATCACTCTTTTGGTTGAATATCTTATGTTTACGACATTGACTCCTTTTTCTCCATGTTGGCCCTTGTCCAATAAAAATGAGGATTGAATTGGTGGAAAATTTGAACTTTTGAAGGGAGTTAAAGAATTTAAAGATCAAAGAAAGAGTAAAAGAAGAATCAACACACATAATTTATAATAGTTTGGATATTAACAAATCCTAAGTCCAATCCCCAATTACTCAATTGGGTATTTCACTAGCTCTTAGTGGTGTTTTATAAGCTTACACCTAACTTAGTGTTTAGGCTCACACTAAACCCAATTACAATTGTCTTTGAGGTTCACACACAACCTTACACAATAGTTTTATCCATTTGACTCACTTTAAAACCCAATCCCAAGTGTTTATGGCTAACACCTAACCTTTAATAACCCAAAGTACAAAGAATATATAAGTTAAATAGTTGAGAAATCAAATTGCAAGAGTTTGTCCATAATTAAGTGTTATCCTTGAGTATTCAAAGCCATTTGGTGGAGTATTTATAAGTTCTAATCATCAAATAGCCGTTACGAAAAAAACTATCTTGAAATCTCCAAAGTTGGTGACAAAATATTGCATTTAATGCTTGTTAGACTGAGATCACGGTCGCGATCCATATTTTGCACTAGATTTTGCTCAAATACAAACGAGATCTTCAAATGTGTCTAACAGCTAATGACACTGACATTTTAGCATTCGTTCTTCAAAAACTAGTCGTTGGTACTTTCTAACTTATCTCAAATGTCTTGAGTGCGAACTCAGGGTCGTGGTTACTTGAGGTAGCACTGGAGAGGCTGACCGCTACACCTACCATGAATTAGACTAGTGTTTTAGAGTTCTAAGTTGTAGGTTGGTTGTGATTATTACTGGAATTCACCATTGCGGATTTCAAATCTTCAAATGGCTCCTTGATACATGGCTCAGTTTGGTTGGTCGTTTGGAGTTCATCTTTAGTCACTTGAAAGTAGTGGTCACAACTTTTTCCATGACATGCACCACGAATTGGTCTATCCATGTTGATCCCATTTTTTTCTTAAGTAGCAATCATGACCTCTAAGTCTTTATCATGATTTAGCAGACAGTTTTGATACTTTAAACATTTCACTTTCAATCACTTTCATTCAACTTTCAATGTGATCCTAACTCAATTTATGCATGGACAACACTTGATGAAGATGTTAAAACCTTTCAATTTACATTGATAAGATCAAAACAGAGCTTTGACCTAGGTTTGACCAACCTAGTCTAACACTTCAGTTCTTCTTCTACATGTTCAGGTACTCCCTTATTAGGCTCTTTTAACTTTTTTCCACTTTTAAAACTAATTGCATGAGTGTTTTGCCTTGGGTTCACCTCAGATTATAAAGGCAATTTTCCTAATCCTTGAGACTCCAATTGGGTCACAATTGTTGCCAATTGGCTCATTTGGTTTTCTAAATTTTGAATGTTTATCTTAATCTCCTATTGAAATTCTGATGTATTAATTGCAAGTGATTAAACATTTCTTCTAAAGAAATAACTGATTTGGATTTTGAATGTGGCAGAGTTGGTTGTCTATATTGGTATTGTTCTTGGAAACTGGAAGGCCTAGCTCCATAGCTAAGATTAGGATGATCCCTTCATCCTACATTGTAAGTATTTAAATGGGGATAATTTCTCCTTTGAGACATTCTTAGGAATCCTCCAACAACATTAGCTTGTTCAATATGTTATTCTTGAAGTGTAGGGCACATATTGGTTGGATGACCCGTATTAAAACAAATGCCATAACTTTTCATTTGTTATTTGTTACCTACAATCAACTTTTCCGCAAGAGAGGTAAAATTATCTAAATGTTGTTTGATAGTAAAAGAATCTACCTCATTCACTTTTCTTGAGGTGGAGTCTTGCCTATTACTAAATTCTTGTGCATTAACAACCATGTTTGAGATCAATTCCTTTGTTTGAGTAAGAGTTTTGTTCACCAACACACCTATATTAGTAACATCAATCATACTTCTATCCATAGGTGATAATCCTTCATAAAAGTACTATATAAGGAATTGATATGGTGAATTTGGTGTTAAGGACAACTTGCACAAAGTTTTTTAAATCTCTTCTGATACTGATGCAAAGTCTCTCCATAGAGTTGTCTTATCTCGTAAATATCCTTCCTAATATTTACAGCTCTTGAAGTAGGACAATAGTCTCAAGAAATTGCTTTTTTAATTCATTCCCTGTTATAATTGATCTTGAGGGCAAGTAGTAGAGCCAATCCTTAACTTGATTGTTTAAAGATAAAAGAAAGGCACATAATTTTATTTGCTATTTGGTCACACCATGAGGCTTTATGCTTAGACATACATCGTGAAATTCTTTTAAATATTTGTGGAGATCTTCACTTGCAAGACCATGAAAAGTTGGGAGTAAGTGAAAAGACCATATTTAAGTTCAAAATGTACTATTAATTTTACATATCCAGTACAAAGTGGTTGATGATTCAAATGCGAGGTAGCTAACTCTTTAAGAGTTATTTTTTTGGTGTTGGCCATGACTTCTTCTTCAGAATTGTTGGATGATTTCAATAAATCAGTATCCATTCAAAATGCTAAGGTGATGTGGAATGGTTGGAATGTTGCTTGGTTTGCTTTCCCAATTGGTAAGCTGTCTTTTCAATTTCAAAATCAAATTGAAGTTCACTTATATGAGAAGAACAAACCATTACCCAAGTAAATAATAAAAAGGAATATATCAATAACACCAATTCCCAATAACGATGTCAAAATTTTGATGGGTGTTGAATCTAATAAAAATATAATTTCTACTTAAAACTAATTTATCTATAGTGATAAGTAGGTTTGTGTCTACAAGGATTAGTAGATTTAAAATCCTTAAAAATAGAAAGAAACTAAATAAAATGGAGGAGATTTTATAAATGCACAATTGTAAATAAATCAAGAATAATAAAGTCATGAAATAAATCAATATGACAAAAGCTTTTAGTTAAAAAATTAATTCAGCTTTGATTCAACTATTGATTATTGATGCAAGGATAACAATTACTACTCATGCATAAATTGATTAAAGCTATTAATAAGCTTTAATAGTCAATCTCTCCTTAACTTATGGATGACCAAAATAGGCTTTTTGATTACTTCGCAAATTAATAGACAACCTTAAAAAAGCTTTTAGAATTTAATCTACTAATAATATTAGAAACTAGAGAGACCAAATTCTAATAAGCAAACACATAAGCTTGATTTATTTAAATTAGATTGTTTATTCTCATAACACTATACACAATAATGTTATTTGCCACAACTATCAAAACATTCATATAATTACATATATGAAACTTTGATTAACAATAAACTAAATTGATATTTAAATAATGGTCAAGTATTTAATTGACACTAATAGTTATCTCAAGATTGCATAAAATAAAACAAATACCAAGAGAAATAAAATGATAAAGAATGAACTTGATTTCACGATAGATATAGAATCAAACCTTCATTAATCTTCAACGAAAATGAATAGAGTTTAGCTACTCATCCTCTATCCATATAAGCTCATTTGAACACCAATCAATCAAATTGTACCTATAAAAATAAAAAATAATTAAGACCCTAATCTTAGGTGTAAAACATAAGCAAAAATAGGAAGAAATGTTACAAAATTAGAGAGCAATATGCACTATAACAGGGAGCTAGGCAAGAGTGGCTCCCAAAGGAACAATTAAGCTATTGAGTTGTAATTGTCAGGGAATGGGGAACCCCTAATAGTCCATTATCTAAAAGGGATAGCAAAATCCCATTCCCTATAAATCTTATTTTAGCATAAACTAAAAATGATAATAGATTGGTAGCAAAAAAAAAAAAAAAAAAGGCTTAAGGTTTTTATAATTGTTTGCTTGTTGATCCTACTAGTCGATTATGTGGGTTAACATTAGCATGGAAAGAGGATAATCAAGTTTTTAGTAATTAAGTATGTCCCTTCTTCATCCACTACTTTATTCAAGACAATATAAAGGAACTTCTTGACATTTTCTTTTTATATATTTGAATATGGATGAGGTGGTATGTTCAGAACAATTTAAGTGCTTGCTCTCCTATGTTCAAAGTTTGGTATGTGGCATGTTATTGATGGGAGACTTTAATGTTCTTCTAAGCTATTGGAAGAAAAGTGGGGGAGGTAAAAATGATGCTAAAAAATTACAATCTTTCAAAGATTTCATTTTTTAGTTGTGCTTAGTTGATTTGAGATTTGTGGGCAATCCATTCACTTGGAATAATAGAAGGGAAATGGTTAATAATATCCAAGAACACCTAGATAGGTGTTTGCCTAATTCTACACAGTGTTCATTATATCCTGATGCTTGAAATTTCCATATAGAGCATATTAGTTCTAATCAATGGCCAATTTTTCTTCTGTCATTTCCTTTTATGTGGAGAGCAGAAAGGTATTTTCATTTCATGTGTGTGGGTAAAAAATGAGGAAGTTTGACAAATTATGAGAAGCGCATGACGATCCTAGCAACTGAGTTCTCTATTATTCCAAACCTTCTCAAAGCTAAAGCAATGCATATTGGAGTTATAAAATCGGGCCATACATCAATCCTCTAATTTAAGGCAAGCTATCATTCACCTAACAAATGAGTTACCACAGCTGAAAGGGACCTTTCATGGGATGGACATATTATTCGTTCTCTAAAGTGTTGATTGAAGGAGGAAATCCAAAACAAAGAAATTTTTAGGCTCAAAAGGCTTGCTAACACAGGTTGGTGTTTGGGGATAAAAACACATCATACTTTCATGCCAAAGTTAATCAACAGTGAATGAAAAATAACATTATTGGGTTGGAAGATAGTAGAGGCATTTGGTGCATAAGTTAAAGTGATATAATTATTATTGCCTTAGATTATTTTCACCATATTTTTAGTACTTGCTACAGTTTGAATCCCATTCAAGTTGTTCCTAGGATTTTGCCACTGGTTGATGTAGACATGAAACAAATGTGATGCGGATTTGGCCATACTTATGTTTATTTAAGTCAAAGTTTAAAAGTTTAGTTAGCATTTATTATTTTACTTTGTTTTAATGTAATTTCGCTAAACTCTTTAAATTAAGTCCAAAATTAGTTTGTCTTGTGTTTAGGGCATACATACATACATACATACATACATACATACATATATATATATATATATATATATA